>PVKE010003190.1:0-74497 GCA_004027555.1 Craseonycteris thonglongyai
CAGTCTCCATAGTTGCACATCATTGGTTTTTCCACATAGTTTCATTCCACAGGTAGGCGTGGGACTGCACAGGGCAGAAACTAGGCTGGGGTCTCACCCCAGTGACAACTGAACTGGGGGCACTCCCCATTTCAGCATATGGGTCTGCATGGGCCGGGGCCAGGATTCGATCCTCAGGCTCTGGGGCTGCAAAGTGAGCGGTTAACCCACTGAGCCATCCCGACTTCCCCCATATGCTTACTTTCTTGCCATCTGTATATCTTCTTTGATGAGGTGCCTGTTCAGATTTTTGGCCCATTTTTAATCAGATCATTTTTCTTGAGGTTTAAGTTTTCTTTGTATCTTTTGGATAACAGTCTTTTATCAGATGTCTTTTGCAAATATTTTCTCCTAACCTGTGGCTTGTTTTCACATATGCTTTTGCAGAACAGAAGTTTTTAATTTTAATGACCAGCTTATTGTGGATCATGCCTTTGGCATTGTATCTAAAATGTTATTGCTATACCCAAGATCATCAAGGTTTTCTCCTGTGTTGTCTTCTAAGAGTTTTATAGTTTTGTGTTTTATGTTGGCATCTGTGATCCATTTTAAGTTAATGTTTATGGAAGTCTGTGCCTGCATTATTTTTTTTTGTGTGTGTGTGTATGTCCAGTTGTTCCAGCATGATTTGTTTTAAAGACTGTCTTTTTTCCTATTGCATTGCTTTTGCTCCTTTGTCAAAGGTCAGTTGACTACATTATTGTGGTTTTATTTCTGGCTCTGTATTCTGTGTATTCTGTTTCATTAATCTATTTGTCTGTTCTTTCTCCAAAAACACATAGTCTTGATTACTGTAGCTTTATAGACTAGTTTGGTAATATCAGTCCTCCAACTTTGTTCTTCAGTATTGAATTGGTTATTCTGGGTCTTTTGGCTCTCCACATAAACTTTAGAGTGAGTTGATCAATATCCACAAGATAATTTGCTGAGATTTTGATTGGGATTACATTGAATCTAAAGATCAATTTGAGAACAGCTGATGTCTTGACAGTATTGAGTCATTATCAATGAACATGGAATATTTCTCCATTTATGTAGTTCCTGTTTGATACCTTTCATCAGAGTTTTATAGTTTTCTTCATAAATTTTATACATACTTTATTAGATTTATACCTAAGTATTTCATTTTTAGGGGTGATAATGTGAATGCTAATATGTTTTTCATTTCAAATTGTACTTGCTTGTTAATAGTGTAAAGTGTTGACTTTTGTACATTGGCCTTGTATACTGCAATTTTGCTATAGTTGCTTATTATAGGAGGTGTTTTGTTGATTTTTTCAGATTTTCTATGTAGGCCATCAAGTCATCTACAAACTAAGACAGTTTTATTTCTCTTTTCCCAATCTGTGTATCTTTTGTTTCCTCTTCTTATCTTACTACATTAGCTGGGACTTAATAGTATGATGTTGCAAAGCAGAGATAAGAAGGTAAATTCATGCTATTTTCCTAATCTTGATGGGAAGGCTTCAAGTTTCTCACCATTAAGTATGATGTTAGATTATGTTTTTTGTATATATTCTTTATCAAGTTAAGGGACTTCCCTTCCTTCTGTTCCTAATTTGTTGAGCATTTTTAAAATCACAAGTGGCTTTTGGACTTTGTTAGATACTTTTTCTTTATCTGTTGATAAGATCATTTGATTTTTCTATTTTAGTCTGTTGATGTGATGGATTACATTAATTGATTTTCTGATGTTGAGCCAGCCTTGCATACTTGAGAAAAATTCCACTGGTTATAGTATGTAATTCCTTTTATGCATTGTTGGATTTGATTTGCTAGTAATTTGTTGGGAATTTTACATCACGACAGATATTAGTATGTAGTTTTTCTTTACGTATAATGTCTATGCCTGGTTTGGTGTTAAGATAATGATGGCCTTATAGAATAAGTTAGGAAGGGTTCCCTTTGCTTTTATGTTCTGGAAGAGATTGTGGAAATGCAGAGTTGTTAAAATTTCTTCCTCAATGTTTGGTAGAATTCACCAGTAAACCTGTCTGGGCCTGATAGTTTTGTAAGGTTATTGATTAAATTTTAATATGTATAAACCTATTCAGACTTTTTGTTTCTTCTTGTGAGCTTTGGCAGATTTTCTTTTAAGGAATTGACCTTTTTAATCTAGGTTATCAAGTTTGTGGACAGAGTTGTTCATAATATTCCTTTATTATCCTTTTAATGTCCATGGAATCTGTAGTGATGCCCCCTCTTTCATTTCTGATATTAGTAAAGAAGAAGCTTTTGTTTTTTGTTAATTTTTTTCAATTATATTAATTTCTGCTCTAGTATTTATTTTTTTATCTGCTTACTTTGGATTTAATTAGCTCTTTAGTTTCTTAAGGTTGAAGCTTAGATGATTAATTTTAGATCTTTTCTAATATATGTATTTAATGTTAAAAATTTCTCACTAAGCCATATTTTGCTGCATCCCAGAAATTTTGATAAGTTTTATTTAATTTTCATTTGTTCATAATATTGTTTAATTTTTCATGAAATTTCTTCTTTGACCCATGTGTTATTTTAATGTGTGTTGTTGAAACCCCAAGTGTCTTCCTGTTATTGGTTACTGTTTAATTCCATTGTGATTTGAAAGTAGATATTTTATGATTTTTTATTGTTTTAAATTTGTTAAGGTATGTTTTTTTATAGCCCAGAATGTGGTGTATACCTTGGTGACTATTCCATGTGAGCTTGAGAAGGATTTGTATTTTGTAGTCATTGGATGATTAGTCTATGGATGTCAATTGTCCAGTTGCTTGATGGTGGTATAGAGTTCAACTATGACCTCACTGATTTTCTGCCTGTTAGACCTATCAATTTCTTTTTTCAATTGTTAAATTTATTGGGGTGACATTGGTTGGTAATAACTACATAGTTTCTAGGTGTACAACTCTACATTACATTATCTGCCGGTATGCATTGCATTATGTGCTCACCACCCAGAATTAGCTCATCAGCTCTCCTTCCATCACCATATATTTGATACCCGCTCCCAACCCTCACTCACTCTTTCACCCCTCTTCCCCTTTACCCTCAGTTAACCAACCACTAAACTACTGACTGTGTCCATGAGTTTTACCTTCTTTGTTACTTTCAGTTTTATATTCCACCTGTAAGTAAGGTCATACGTTTCTTGATTCTTTTAGTCTGACTTATTTTGCTTAATAAGATGGGTTCAAGGTCCATCCATATTGTCACAAATTGCTGTATTTCATCTTTTCTTATTGCTGAGTAGTATTCCATTGTATAAATGTACCACTTCTTTATCCAGTCATCTGTGAAAGGACACTTTGGTTGTTTCCACAACTTGGCCACCGTGAACAGTGCTGTGATGAACATTGGGGTACATTATCTTTGCAAATTAAGGTTTTCAAGTTTTGGGGTAGATACCCAAAAGAGGGATTGCTGGGTCATACAGCAATTCCATTCCTAATTTTTTGAGGAATCTCTATACTGCCTTCCATAGTGGTTGTACCAATTTACATTCCCACCAGCAGTGTATGAGGGTTCCTTTTTGTCCACAGCCTCTCTGGCACTTGTTATTCTTTGTCTTGTTGATTATAGCCATTATCACAGGTGTGAGGTGGTATCTCATTGTGATTTTAATTTGCATCTCCCAAATTTCTAGTGATGTTGAGCATTTCTTCATGTATCTGTTGGCTGTTTGTATGTCTTCATAAGAGAAGGGCTGTTTAGGTCTTCTGCCCACTTTAAATTGGATTGCTTGTTTTTTGTTGTTGTTGAGTTATATAAGTTCTTTATATATTTTAGATATTAGTCCCTTATCAGAGGCATTGTTTGCAAATATTTTCTCCCAATTGGTTGTTTGTCTCTTTGCTTTATTGATGGTTTCCTTTGCTATGAAGAAGCTTTTTAGTTTGATAAAGCCCCATTCATTTAATTTTGCTTGTATTTCCCTTGCCTTAGAGGTCACGTTCCAGAAGGCTTGATCCTTAATAAGGTCCTGGCTAACAAAACAACTACTCTAAATCACTTCTCTCGCACCCTGGCAGCAAGGAGATGGGACTGGATCATAGGCCATATAGCCCTAAACTTAGAGCATGGAAAACCCAGTCAGTACTAGGTGGAGAGCAGATCTACTGCATGAAATTGTGTGCCTCACTGAGGCTTCCAGTCAAGGGGATGAATGAAAGCTGAAAATGGCTCTTCCTAATTAATTCTCCCAAAGTACCTTTATGTAGTTGATACAAAATCCCTGTATAGGGCAGTGGAACATTGTTTGAGAGGCTGATTTTTCAGTACAGAAAAACAGTAAGTGCTATAAGGTCCTGTTGGATGGAAAAAATGGGAAACAACTGGGCAGCTTTGTGGTACTTTGGAACATTCATGCCCTATACAGGAAACAAACTATCCAAGAAAAAGCCAGGGCATGCTGAACGACCAGGCCTCTGGATAGCTGCAGTTCTCATCGCCAATGTTGGTTCGCAAAGATGAGCATAGAAGTGAGGAGGTAGGCAAGTATTAGTAGAGTGGTTGGCACATTATGGAGTATGGTGCTTATTTCCACATGGCCTTTTGGATAGAAACTCATTGACAGCTCTGCCAACTAGGGGCTTCTAAACACCAGCCCCCAGCTGGAAGTTAGACCAGAGGAGTGTGGCAGACCTAAGTTCAAGAACTGTTGTAATTAGTGCAAAAGTAAGCACGCAGTTTTGTTCAAAACTTCTGAGCTCTAAGTTAGCAAGTTACACAGGACATGTGAAAATGAATAATGATATGGCGATAATTCTTACACCATAAAGAGGTTGGGCATGCTTTGCAGATTTAAGCGTTGGGGGACTATTTTAAGGAACAGTGCTATCCTAAGGACTTCATTTTCCCTTACGCATACGTATTTCTGAATTATCCCCTTGGATGCAGTTTACAGAGCTATCTGAGAGCTATCTGGAAAGTATCCAGCCATGTAACTGTTCTTGTTATATTGATAACTGTTGGGTTGTTTTCTGAACAGCCCTAGGATGTGCAAGAGACTTTTGGAACAGAAGCCCTGTTGCCCTTTGAGAAATGTTTAAGCATTTGACCATGCCATCTGTACTAAATGAGTTATTGAAGGCTTTGGAAGATTGGGTTAACTTGACTAGGTATGTTGGATCCTGGAGTGTTCCTAGGAGAGCAGGAAATTGGCAAGTTGCTACTCGATCTAGAGTGGATATTTGGGAGACATAAATGTTAAAGGCAACTTGGGAACAAGAGAAACACCTCTGGGCTGCCAACTTTTACAAAGAGAGAATCATTAAACTAATGGTGGGCCTGAAAAAATACCCATATGTGCTAATTGCCAATGATAGGGGAAGATTTCTTTCCTAAAGGTTGTTTGAACCCTCCTCAGATGCATACCTCACAAAAGGTTTCTTTTGCTTTCCCCATCCACAGGTAACAGTCCTTTGGACAGCCCCCGGAATTTCTCTCCAAATGTACCTGTTCACTTTTCCTTTGTTCCTACCCGTAGGTAAGTTGATAGAAAACCTCCTGTGTGGCTAGCATGTGTGTCACTTGCCTGAATGTCAGTTAATGTTAGCTTGCTTCTTTGAAGCACTGCCCTTCTAAGTGTATGACCTTGGGCTTCCTGCCACCAAAATACTTGCCTTGCTTTCCTCACCCAACTCATAATCATCTTGTTAAAGTTTGGCTTTTTAGATGCTCTAGGTATTTGCATTTCTAGATATTCTCTGTATTTGCATTTATATATTTTTATAATCCTAAGCAGAAGTTCTTGGTTTCCTGAGGGGTGTATTCTAAAACATTATACTCTCAATTAAGAGCTATCTTAGAATGATCAGTGAGAAAATAAGCTCCTTCCCAGGAAATCACAACGTTGCATTCTTACTCCTCTGACAGCCAGTTCCAAGGAGTTAGAAGGGACCTTATATACTTTCTCTCCTTTGGGATAAAGAGATTATTGGGTCTTCACTTATCCTCCCCTGAATTTAATAATAGAAAGATTCGGTGCATTGCAGAGCCATGCTTATATTCCTCCTCACATTTTACCTGTCTCTAGAAGTAATATAAACTTTTCTCTAGCACATGTTAGCAATCCTGACAGCTCAGTTTATTGCCAGGGTATATCACTTGGCCTCTGGAGAAATACCAAGCTGACTGAAATGAGTCCATCAAATCATATACCAAGGCTCTATAGACAAATGATTTACTTTCCAGAACATTTTCTAAAATTCTTTGTTGGCAAAGTTTACGTTCTTTGATTTTATTTTTTATTTTAAAAATAATCTTAGTTAGAGTCTGTCTTTGGCATTAAGACCTCCAGAAAATCTTGATTCCAGATTAGGAACCTTTAATGGATAGAGAACGATGTATACAGCTTGACCCAAGAGCAATTTCCATACTTAGACAACTTTAAAAACAACAACAGGGAAAGCTGGTATGGCTCAGTGGGTTAAGCTCTCGCTTTGCAGCCCCAGGGACTGAGGATTGAATCCTGGCCCCAGCCCGTGTGGACCCATATGCTGAACTGGGGTATGCTTCTCATGCAGGAGGCCCCTACTTCAGTTCTTGCCCCTCTGGTTCGGCCCCTGGCTTGAGGGGGTGTGCTTCCCATGTGGGAGGCCCCTGGTCCAGTTCCTGCTCTGTGAGACCCCTGCCCACCTGTGTGGAACGAAACCATGTCAAAAACTGAGACGTACAACTATGCAGATTGCTTTGGGCCCTACCCCTTCTCTCTGTCAAAAAATAAAATAAAGCTTTAAGAAAAACAACAACAACAAAGAGCAGATTCCTTGAACTAGCATTAATTCCCTATTCAAATGACAGCCCAGAAGAAATCCATCCCCTTCCTCTTTAGGACTCTGTGTAGCTGAAAAGACAAGGCAGGTTGGGAGAAATTCAGTGTCTGCCTTGGGTTCCCCTTCTGACTCAGTTGCCTTGTTCAAAACATATTATCTGGCTTTGTTTCAAGGACTCACTTCTTCTACTGTATGTAACTTCCAATTAGTTAATCAAGGATCCAGATAGAAACATCCTATAGGAATGTTTTAGATTGATGCGTCTGTTATTTCAGCACAGCTGGATAATCTTACTTACGGTATCCCAAATTTCTTGCCTTGACTATGTATGCCTCAGATTAGGTCTGAACTGAGATAGCAAGGCATGTGACTAATCTCTGTAAGTGCGTTGAATCATTAAGTAAATATTTACTGAGCACCCAGCATTCTCAGGCACTATGTTGGGTACTTTCTTGAAACTCAGTAGACTTACTAGAGTTTGTGTAGTTGCCGTCCCCTTTGTAAGGATTGCTGTTTCCTCACATCTTCCCCTAGTTAACTCATTCTTATCTTCCATTTCTCATCTTAAAAGACTCCTCAGAAAGACCTTCCCTAACCATGTAATGTAAAGGAGCTCCCTCATCATTCTTCATCAAATCCATTTTTATTTTTAATCTAGTACTTTCCAATACCTAGTAGTTTCTTACTTGCTTGTTTTACTATCCCCCCTCAACCAGAATCAAAGCACCTTTAATAGGAATACCTTAATATGTTGGAAGCTGTGTCTCCTGTTATATAATGAGCACACAATCAGTGCTTATTGATTGAATGAGTGGTGGGGAAGAATAGTGAACAGCAAACATAGTTACAAATTGTGATAAGTACCATAAAGGGGAAGAACATGATACTGCATGAAAAAATGGAAGGGAATGGGGCTGGAGAATCAATACTGGGTGGTCATGTGAGGCCTCTCTGAAAGATTTACTTTTTTTTTAAGATTTATTTTTATTGTTTTTGACAGAGAGAGAGAAATACAGAGAGAAGGGGGAGGGCCCAGAACAGTCTCCATAGTTGCACATCATTGATTTTTCCACATAGTTTCATTCCACAGGTGGGCGTGGGGCTGCACCGGTGCTGGAACTGGGCCAGGGTCTCACCCCGGTGAGAACCAAACGGGGGGCACTCCCCAATTCAGCACATGGGTCCGCATGGGCCAGGGCTAGGATTCGATCCTCGGTCCCCGGGGCTATAAAGTGAGTGCTTAACCCACTGAGCCATCCCGGCTTCCCAAGATTGACTTTTAAGCTAAGACCTGAATGCTAAGAAAGGGGCTCCATGTTGGGGATGGCCACACAGGTGTGTAGACCATTTCAGGCAGACAGAGTAGCATGTCCCATTGGTGCCCTGCTTCATTTCCTGGGCTTTGGGAGTAGGATCAGCTAGGGGGCTTTGGAGCTTGCTACTACTACTGAGATCCAAACAAGTCAGTGCTAGGTGGCATGAAGTTTGGGTCATGTGCCTGGAACATGGAACCCTGGGCTGCCCCTTTAAAGGACATAGTGAGAAAAGCAGCTAAGTATCACAGTAGGAGCTTGGGGGTGGGGGTGGGGGTGGGGTGGAGTCAGCCCTGCCAAAAAAGGCTATTTAGGAATTGTGTTTCCTAGATTACTGATGTCAGGCTTGAGCCTCACAGGATCACAATAACGTGTAATATCACACAAAAGACAAATTTAATGACATGCTAAGAATAGACCCATCAATGTGTAATTTCACTTCAATCTTCATACATTCCTAAACAGAAAGCTTGCCTCTGCCAAACCAGACCAAATACCAGGGCTCAAACAGATCAGTCTCTCTGGATCCCTTTGATTCTTACTATAATGTATGTCTTTTCACTACAGCCATGGCCACAGAGCAGACAGGTAATAGCGGATGTGATGGGGCAAGGGGCTGGGAAACTGCTATGCATGGCCAGACAAAATGGTTTGTGATTTTGTGCTTGGTGAAACTGGTTATGATTAGTCTTCTCTGACTGTGGGTAGGAACACCTGGCAAAGAGGACCTAAGGGAGGCCCCTCTACCTGCTGGAACCATGGCTCAGAGCTTATATGCTTGAAGGCAGGAATTGCTAATTAGTTTCAAGCTTCTGAGCCTAGAGACAAGTCACCCCACAACTTTCCTCAGTCACCCAGTGAGATGACCAGGCAGAGGAAATGGAGGCATTCTGTAGTTACATTTCTTTCTGACTCTGGTGGTTCCTTTTTTTCATTTTACAGAAAAATGGTTGCTGTGCAGTTGGTTTCCATTTCTACTTGAAGGAGGAAAACTCACTTGTAAAACAGTGTTTTTGACTAGGGTTTGGGAAATCCCACCATGAGTTAGACTTAGTCCCATGTTTGCTGAGCTGTGTTTTCCTGGAATTGACTTGCTTTTTTTTGTAGTTTCCAGGGCTCAACAAAGAGGTCAGAGAGAACATAATGTCTGGGCAGCTTCCTGGTCATTTCTTTGCCTCAGAGACTAGGTTCCAGCAGAGCTGGCTGCCTGGGTGGCATGAAGTTTGAGTCATGTGCATGTGGCATGGAATCCTGGGTTGTTCCCTATTGCACACAGTAGGAGAAGCTGCTAAGTGAGGGTGGGGAGGAGTGCTTCAAAAGGAGAAGCCCTAGCAAGATTGACTCCTCTTTTTGCTTCTTCCTCTTCCTGCCTCCCTTTACCACCCTTACCTATGAAGCCTGAAACAAATCACCCATATTCTAAAGTTCTGTGGGTAGCAGCACAGTTTTTCTTCACCTTCAACCAGAACAGGCTATACCCTCAAGCTACACAAGAAAGAACACTTGTTTTACAGCACACCCACAGTCCAAGAACACTTATCCATGTTATAAAAGCTTTCAACCAGATAGATACCTGCTTGATCTTTCTCCTTTACAGCAAGGCATATAACTGGTTCTGTATGATGAGAGCTTTAGGGTACATCCTCTCGGGAGCAGCAGAAAACTTGGCCCCCAAAGTCTCATATAAAGCCAAGGCTATGCCACCTCACTCCTATTTCATAAGATTACTATCACTCTTTGGCAAACATTTTCAAAGACTGGTTTTATGAGTCTCACTGGATCCTAGGTAAGCTTTGACTATTTGCTATTGATTGATTCATACTCAGACCCAGCTGGTGGTCCACTTCTTCATGGTTGTCAACTCAGTGGCCTGAGGAACCTTTAGAAGAGGAAATAACTGCATTTCAATGGCAGTTCTCTCCTAGTGATGATGCCTTTAACTGTTGTCCTCTTTATTGCTTTTCTAAAAGTGATTAAGTTGAGAATGTACAGATTTTTATCCAAAATAACAGTATTACATAACAGATATTTTTTCTCAAAGTCATGGACTCCTTTATAGTCAGAAAAGTCTGTCTTTGCAGTGAAAAACACACAGTGGGTCCCATGTAGAAGAGAAACACGAAAGCATGTACTAGACCAAACAGTACTGTTCTGAGTAAGAAGTAAACCAACTGCATGAAACAATGCTGGTGGGAAGACAGGCAGGTCTTGGGCTCAGGGTGGGGTCCTCTAGAAACTGCCTGATAGTCTTTTCTTATATAGGACTGATGGACGGCGCTGGTCTTTGGCCTCTTTACCTTCTTCAGGCTATGGAACCAACACTCCTAGCTCTACTGTCTCAGTAAGTAGCCAGCATGGCCATACCCCATTTACCCTTTGGAAATACTTTCATACAGGTTATTGCTCTTTATCCCTATAGTGTTGAAAAGTGGTTCTCAGCTTTTCCTCTTTAGCCAAACTCAAAGAGGTTGCTCAGGAATGAGTAGGGTAGAGGGTTATTAGCCCTTAACAATCATAGCCAACCCATTAAATGCCTTTGGAAAGAATTAGCCAACATCCTCTCTGGTTATCAGTTATTCCTAGTGGAGTCAGAGGAGGGCTTGAGTATGGAGTTTTGCAATGAGGCCAGGGATGGGGCCTCCTAAGCATGATTCCCCTACTCTCCCCACCTTATTTCTAGGACTGCAGTCAAGAACAGATAACTCTTGCCATGTCCCAAAGGCCTAGTAGATCCTCCTCCTTTTTCACTTTTTTAATTTTTTTCAAAAAGAAGGGAAGGATAATTATTTGATAATTAAATTTGATGTGTATCAGCAAAAAAGCTGGGCCTGTCTCTAAAACTTCTATTAACTGTATTTCTTTTCGAGAAGGTTTTAGCCTAAAACAACAGATACTCTAATTGCTGCTATGCACATTTGACCCTAAAATTAGTCTTCCTTATTCACCAACTTTTAATTGAAGCCAGGATGACAAAGTTGACAAGCTTTTTCTGTAAAGGACCAAATAGTAATGTTTTAGGCTTTGCGGGCCATATAAAATCAGGGCACAAACTGGATGACTGTTCCCATGTTTTCTACCATTCGTCAGGTCTTCTAAGCTCTGTTTCTATATGCATGAGTCCTAAGCAGGTAAAAGGAGTATCATTTACTCCCTTGACCTCAATATTACTCTTAAATTAATTCAGAAATCTTATTGGTCTTTTGGCAGCTGTTAAGCTTCAGATCTTTCCCTAGTAAATATCCCTTTCCCCATAATCCTTTACTCAAATAGGTGAATTTTTTAGAACCACAGTAAGAGTTATGTATTATATAAAATATGTACGGTATATATTCTGCTCAATAAATTTTAGTAGACTCAACTCATTGCTCCAGCTCATTTTATTGAGATACTTTAAAATACCTATTTTGCTTCATATTAGCTGTAATTGGGTGAGGATATGTTTTGCAATTTTTATTCAAATCATTTATAAAAATGTGGCCAAGACAGAGCTCTGTGGAGATCCCACTGTCTGTTTATAACTTCATGAGAGAAGTGTGCACTGCTAATAAATTCTGATTTCTCACTTGGTATTGAGGCTTACATCGGCAACAGAGTTCTCTCAGTGTGATGCTGCTGCTTTGACTCTAAATGGATTTAGATATTTGAACTCCAGTTCCTCCATCAGTTGGTGAACAGAAATTGAGACAGTGGTATTAGATTTGCCTGCTCTCTTAACCAGGCTTGTCAGGTAAAGGGAGAATTCACTGATCTTTGCATTGAAGGGGGCTGCTGCTGTGGTAGCTGTATCTATAGGATGCCTAGAGTAGCATAACTCACTCCTTCACATTGTCTGCTGTGATTGGCAGTGGGCTCTTGTTTGAAATCTCAGTCACTGGGCCATGTTTAGAATTCTTAATTGTTTTTAGGTCAATTCTAACATTTGGGTTCCAGATCTAAAAGTAATTTTTTCCTTAGAGGAAGCATGATTTATTATTTGCCATTCCAACTAGCCCAAAGCTTCATAGAGGATAGGGTCCATGCAGAAGAATCTGCTTTTTGCCACCTAAGGAGGCTCCTTTGGGAGTAATGGAACTCTCATATCTCATCACCATCTGGGTCTAATTCCCCACAAAACTATGAAGGACTCTAGTTTCTTGGCTTCCTCAGGACTGAGAGCTCTGAAGGGATAAAGGTAAAGGGGATCATGCACAGTGGAGGTTATAGGGAGCAATGGAAAGAATACCTGCTTTGGGTTGACTTTGGGTTTACAATGACTGGGAAGTCCCTGACCCTTTTCAGTTCTTCTATGTTCTTGGACTGCCCTTAGTCTTGTCTCTAATGCTATTCTTTAATGTTTTCCTCTGTAGTCATCATGCTCCTCACAGGAAAAGCTGCACCAGTTGCCCTTCCAGCCTACAGCTGATGAGCTGCACTTTTTGACAAAGCATTTCAGCACAGAGAGTGTACCAGATGAGGAGGGACGGCAGTCCCCAGCCATGCGGCCCCGTTCCCGCAGCCTCAGGTAAGGGTTGGCTCTCTGCCCATTGCCCGAGGACTTGTGGAGCTTGGTTTGTTTGCATGGCATAGAAGTCAGCAAACTTATTCTATAAAGGGAAAGGTAGTAAGTAATTTAGGCTTTGTAGGCCATACAATCTGTAGCAATTACTTAACTCTGCCACTGTAGTGCAAAAACATCCTCAGACATTATGTAAACTTTTATTTACAAAAACAGACAGCAGGCCAGACTTGGTCTTCAGGCCATAGTTTGCCAACCCCTGGCATAGCACATTGGTATAGCTCAAATGAGTCAAGTCCAGTGCAACTCAAGCTCTTTTTGGCCTTGGGAGCTCAACTCACCACCCCAAGAGGTACCTGATGACGCTGTCAAAAATAGTCCCTCTCTTTTTCCCTTTGAAATGAGCAGTGGAGATGAGCTAGAGTTCATTCAATAAAAGGAGAGTAATAGTATCCATTCTGATGGTTACCTAGATGCAGATCCCAGGCCCAGGATTTATGAACTAAGTCAGCTCAGAAAGTTGCTGCTGAAAACACTTGTGGCTGGCTCAGGGAAGAAACCCATTTCAGAAGCAGAATTAAATACCCATATGAATGTATCTCATTTCCCTGAATGACCTGGGCTCATCAAGCCAAACAAACCTTAACAGCTGATTTGTCTGTGAATTCTTTAGACTAATTGGCTCTTCTCTTTGGCATTAGTTGGTAAATCTATGCCAAAATTTCACGGTAAGGAAGAGAGTGTAGATTAAAATGAGCATGGCTTTAATGACTGAGCTTAGCTTCTCAGGGTCCCTGGGAAGTAATAAATTGGCTAACATGTTAAGAGTGGAGGCCCAGAGGTGCATTGACTGCCGGGAAGAATCCCCTTAGGTAATGTTGACACTGTTAGAGAGTGAGATGAGCCAGACCAGAGTGGTTCAAATGCAGGGATTGATGAAGATGACTAGGACCACAGTGCAAAGAATCAAAAATACAAATGAGTGAATGTGGAATATGGATCCCAGTGCAGAGGAGCACCTGAATCTTAAAGCACTCCACAATTCATACAGATTAAAGGGTACCTTTCAGGCCATTTGAGATTGAGAGGACTACAGTACCTCAGGGAAATCCCAGCTATAGTACTCATAAAATACGTGGTAATGTATATCGATACAGCAGGCAGACCATGTCCCACTCCTGAGAAGAAAGGCAGAAAGGAACAGTTCTGTACCCACGTCAGCTGGGATCATGTGTCAGGACCCAAATAACCATTCAGTTGTTTACCTCAAACTTTGAAATCCTTTAAGGGAATATAACCACACATAGGCCAAAGAAGATGGTTTAAATGATCCAGTGCTATAACTCACTACAGGCTGATTGGCCTCATTTGTCCCCCAGGTCAGAGCCCAAGTTAGCCCCATTGGCTGCATCTTATATACATTGTCTCCCTCTGATTGTTTTGGTGGTGGTTTGATTTGATTTGATTCCCAGAACATGCTGGAGTGTACTCAACCCCAGTAGCCAAAACTCAGAAGACCCAAAGAGTCCTATTCTGGGGAAGGTCATCCTAGGAAAGCCACCAGTGGGTTCAGGAGTGGTCTCTTCCTTTCTAGGCCTTTTCAGGCCCTGGCAGAGGTCTTGTAAAAGCCAGGCTTCTTATAGGAAGATAGCCTAACTACAATACAGATGGCACTACTTTGAATTGAACAAGGTGTGCTGGCAGCTCCAGGAATAACGAAGGCCCTGGGACTTGGTACTCATTTAGGTGGGAGTGTGTGAGTTCTATGGACAGTGAGAGAGCAGGGGCTCTGGAGATGGCCATCTTTCTCTTCAGTAGTTCCAATGCACTAAAGTAACACAATGGTTTCTTTCTTATTTAGTCCTGGACGGTCCCCAGTTTCCTTTGACAGTGAAATAATAATGATGAATCATGTATACAAAGAAAGATTCCCGAAGGTAAGGATCCATTTTAAAGGAGACTGGCAAGGCCCCTGAGAATGGCTTCCCTACAGCCAGTCCTAATGGGAAGACTGGGGTGAGGGATGAGGGATGGAGTGCTGTTTCCAGAGGTAATCAAGAAGAACAAAAAGGCACCAGGAGGAGGTGGCAGATATGAGCACAAGAGCTTCTAGACTGCTGGGGAAGAGGAAGGCAGTAGGGAACTATACATTTGGGGATTGTAATTGCAGCGCCTCTATTTTTCTACTCCCTGGAGGGAGAAGTATCTGGAGGGAAGTATCAAAAAGGAATACCTCTATGTATTAGTGGGAGAGGATAGAACTGGAGACCTTGTTTCTCACTGCAGACATTAGGATACACAAGTCAGGGTCCCTCCAGAATAGGATTTGCCTCCTGAGAGCACCTTCATTTGATGCAGTTTTCTTAAGCAGCACATCATTATTAGGCACCAGAGTGTATACAGACCGGGGTAGCTGGACTAGCAGGAAGTTGGCCAGAAGGAGCAGTAAGGTGGGATGCAGAGATCTCAGAGTTACTTACTCATATTTGAATTTGTGTTTTCAAGCAGGAAAATACAAAGGAGGAAGGTAGGTTACTGTCCTAAGATAGTTGAGAAATAGTCTTCACAACTTTGCAGTTTGGTCATAAACCTCCTTATGTGTGGAACTAGGACCTTGCTTCCCATTTGTATTTCTTTTGGAAGACTATGCCTGTACACTCTGACCTGGCCTTCTAATGATAGGCCCTGTTCCTATAGCACACAGCCAGCTCTGTCTGAAAGAGAACCAGAGGGGGAAGCCTGGGTGGCTCAGTGGGTTAAGCGCTCACTTTGCAGCTCCGGGGACCAGGGATCGAGCCCCGGCCCATGCGGAACCATATGCTGAACTGGGAGCTCCCCCAGTTCAGTTCTCTCTCTGTCTCTGTATATCTCTCTGTTTCTCTCTCTCTCTCTCTCTCTCTCTCTCTCTCTCTCTCTCTCTCTCTCTCTCTCTCTCTCTCTCTCTCTCTCTCTGTCAAAAATAAATAAATAAAATATATTGAAAGAGAACCAGGGGACTGATACAGGCTTCCTTTCCATGACAACAGGAAGCATGGAGTCTTTAGCTTCCTTCTTAGTTCTCTGTTTAGATCTCCCTGGGTCTACACATTCATCTATATCTGGGGTCTGAAGGATGTGGTCCCCAGCTCCTGTGTAGAGAGTATTCTTTTTCCTAGACTCAGGTCCAGTGTCCTGGACACACGTGGGTGGCCTAGGGAAATGGTGTGCAATCCTTGAACTTGACCTCTTGACATACATAGTGAAGCACAGATTGTGGACCAGACTGACTGGATTCAAATCTGTTTTTACCATTGACTAGCTAACTCTCTGACCCTGGACAGAGTATTTGACTTCTCTGAGTTTTATTTGCCTCACTTGTAATTTGGGATAATAAGAGTATCTAATAGGGAGTTTGTGAAGATTAATGAACATTAAGCTTTTCTAACTGCTCAGAACATAGTAAGAACTCAGTTTAAGTGTTAGTTATTTCTCTACTGCCATGTGGTTTGTGCTGTCTAGTCTAGCCTTGGAGAATAAGAGTGACAAAGAGGGGCAGAACAAACAACTAGGAAGTCATTTTGTTATGGTTGGTTCTTTATAAAGAAGTTTGAGAGTGTGTAGTATATAGAAATGCATCTCACATGTTTCTTCCTCTTCCTTATATATGTGGTGTTGTGTTGTCATTCTAGCATTGCATATTTGTGTTTTATGGGCCCTATCTCCAAGTCATTCACATAAGATGAACTGTTTTGTTAAAGAACATGTGTTAAAATTCCTTCCCTTTTGTTTTGTCTCCCCTCTTCCATGTCTTCTCTTTCTCTCTCTCTCCCTATACACCATGTGTGTGTGTGTGTGTAGATATTTTACACACATACACACCAGGGGTGCCAAAAAAGATGTATACACATTTTAAGATTTTATCTATGTATTATTAATATTTTCAAAGTTGAATAGAATTTTGGTAGCAATGTGTAGTATGACATTCACTCAAAAGATGGCATTCATCAAATGAATGCTAATGTCACCATGCAACAGGCAGGACAGTCAAAGAAAATGGCAGAAGTACGGTAGTTCAAGGAGTGCAAGGCCATTTGTTTTTTCTTTTAATGTTAAATTTATTGGTGTGACATTGGTGTGCAAGACCATTTTGAAGTGGCATTTGAAATTCAAGACCATTGTGGAAGTACAACAATGGAGATATGAGTATGCAACAGAACCTCCAATATGACTAACAATTGCATGCATTTATGATAAGTTTGAGATGCATGGTAAATTAAAATGGCATGCACAGTGATACAAATGGACACTGGTCATTGTTATTCAAGCAGTAGTTCACCATAATCAGAAGTGCCGGGGTGCTGATGGTAACCACTTTAAGTACCTCTTATAATTGCAGAAGTCAGATGTGACTTGTATTCATCTTTTGTTATCAGTACATTTTGAGTATTACAATTTTAATACAGTCTTTTCCTTTCTTAAAGTGTGTATATATATTTTTGGCACCCTCTGTATATGTGTCTACACACACACACACACCCCTAAACATGAGTTATAAATCAGAAATTGCCCACCTGGTGGCAAAGAAAAAAAGGCCAAGTCCTAGATAGGCAGCTAGAAACTTGTTAACTTGGTGTCTATTTGTAACTTGGACATTGACTGTGCAGTTAGGTCCCCAGGATACTTCTGAGCCAGACCCCCATTCTGCTGTGCTGGGGATCCAGGACTGTGAACAGGCAGGTTCACACCTTCAGTAAACACTCTTTGAGCATCTGGTTAGCTCACTTGGGTTCTAAGGTCAAGTGATAAACACTCTGACTTGAAAAAGTTCAGTCCAGAGAAAGGTTTAGACACCACCAGTGGTCATACACTAAGTTACTATAGTTAGGTGGTCCAGTAGAAGCACAGAGGAAAGGAAACTTGTTTGCCTAAAGGAATCAAAGACTTCCTAGAAGAAAGATGATGTTTAAAGTGAGATTAGAAGGAGTAATAGGAGTTGGCTAGGCAGACTTGGCAGAGTGAAAAGCTACATAAAGAGACCGAGCCATGAAACAGCATAATAAGTGAGGAGAACAACAAACACTTCAGTGTCCTTATAGCAAAAGAGTATGCCCCTCAAGGAGTAGGGGGAGATAGACAAAGCCAGATGAGAGAAGGCCTTGATTATAATGTTTTGACTTGACTTGAAGGTGATCTTTTCACGTCTCTGGTCATCAGGTTCCCCAAATGCAACTTCAGGAAACCAGGATCACAGAGCCCATCCTTAGGTTATTACTGAGTCTTTTAGGCTTAACTCCAGCTGAGCCTGGAAATAGAAGGGAAGTGTCACTTTTCCTGCTTTTATTCCCAGGCAACCGCACAAATGGAAGACCGCCTAGCAGAGTTCATTTCCTGCAACACTCCAGACAGCCTGTTGCCCTTGGCAGATGGAACCTTGAACTTTATTCATCATCAGGTGATTGAGATGGCCCGAGACTGTCTGGATAAATCTCGAAGTGGCCTCATTACATCACAATACTTCTACGAACTTCAAGAGAATTTAGAGAAACTTCTGCAAGATGTGAGTGTCCTATGCTGGAATGCTGGTGAATCTTCCACACACTAGTAGATTAGTCATCCCAAGCTAAGATTAAGGCATAAATGATGTTCCCAATCTTAGCCTGCTTGCCACCACCTTGCTTTTTTGTGCAGGGAACACACCTGAGTGTGGTGCTGATGGACTTAGGTTCTTCTTCAGTCCCCTGCATTACTGAGGAAGCTTGTTTGGTATCAGAAGAACTCAGTCCTGTGTGTCTTCGTCTTCTGATTTCAATTACTGTGCCTGAGGCACCAACATTGGTAGTATTCATAAATACAGTAGACTCTCCATTAACCAGAACTCAAGCAACTGGCAAATTTTTTTGTCGGTCACTTGAGATTTTGTCATTTTGGTTAACTGAGAGTCTACTGTTTTTGACTAGGAAATTTATAACCCACAGCCAAAAAGTGATCCCAGTGGCTGTGGTGGGCTCTCTTCTAGCAGAAACACTTGGTGTAAGCAGAGCCTTCAGACTGTTCCTCCTCAATCAAAGGAAAGCAGGACTGAGATGTGCACTATGGGTTTATTTATTTGTTGACATTCTGTTTGCATGGTGAGAAGTTCTCTGGTGTGACCTGTGTATTTAGAGATTTGATCCTCCCCAGTATGAAAAGTCTCTGGGAGGCTAAAGGGAATTAATCCAGGATGCTCAAGATCAGAGCAGACACTGAGTTCTTAACCACTGCTCCATGCTCTGTTGGTCACTGTCCTATCGGCCTCTCCAATAAGGGGCAGAAGCCTTCCCACTCAGATCACAGCTGTCTCATGTTACACCATTAGTACAGTTTAAGGGAGAATAGATGTGCCTGTGTCCTCAAGACTCTTCATGTCATTAAAATATTTCCCATTCCAGACCCCTATTACCTCTAGACCCATGACCTCACTCTGGTGTAGTACCAACTAAACAGGACTTCAGTGTATTGGTCTAGAAATTAGAAGCAGGGAATTTTTTTTTTTTTTTAAGGTAAGAAACAGTTGAATCTGGAGGAAGGATGACTAATGATGATGATTATTGCTGTCAAATATTGGGAGATATCTCACTATGTAATAGGTAGAAGATTGTTCTCTGTCCTCTATAAGGCATACTAGCCCAGTGGGCAAGAGTTAAACAGTGAGAAAGTTTTGATTTAATAGATGAAAAAGTGCTTCTACAAAAATTTTTTCTGATTACAAAAGCATACGTTAAACATTGTATAAATATGTATTAATATTGTAATTATAAAGTCTCCTGAAAATCACTGGCAGCTATTTGATTTTATTCAATTTTCTAAAAGTTCTTCAACAATGGATAGAAATCAGCAATTGCAGCATTAGCTAAAGGATCTATATAGAGTGACTTCCAAGGTTGCTTGTGCATCTAAGATTGATCTTCTGAAATGCTAAAGTCAGAGTCCTGCTTAAACCTTCAGGCATTTTCCCAGACTCATTGCTCCTGGGGGTCGGTTGTTTGGTGCAGTAAGAAGAGCACTGAATATGGAGTCAGTGCATTCATCTGTTCCCTAATTTTCTGGGCCCTGGAAATCCATACAAAAGTTTAGGGCAAGTTCTTGCTCAAGGAATTTGCTGGTGACTGGGGTTACAGGCCCATTAACACATACTTACAGTAAAAATAACAGCTTCATTTACTGAAGTGTAGAATGTGCCAGCCACTACACTTGAGTGCTCCATGTGAATTATCTCATTTGTGTTTATTACAGTAAGTGTGATTAATGAGCACTAAATAGAGGTTCGTTCTGAGCACAGAGGAGGATATAGTGATGCTGCATGGAGAGTTTAGGAAAAGTTGAGTCTTGATGAGTAGGTAGGAGGAGTTCACTAGACCTAGGAAATAGTATAAACAACCTCTAAGATGTGTAAAGGAACTTGGTACATTCTAGGAATTGCAGATAAAGTTGTTTGGCAAGAATAAAGGATACCTGCAGGGGAACATAGTTAGATGGATTTGAAAAGTTGGGAGGGGCAAAGGTTAAAGGGCCTTGTGAGAATCTTAGATTTTATAATGAAGGTAATGGGGAATCACTGAATGGTTTTAAATTGAAAAATGGCATAAGATTTACATTTAAAATAATAAAAACACAGTAGACACTACATTATCTCATTTAATTTATCTAATTTAATCTGCACAACACTTATAAGGAAAATATGATTGTTATTATTCCCTAAATCTACAGATGAGGAAACTGAAGCCCAGAGGAGCCCAAGCAAGGTAACTCATTTCTTAAGTAGCAGACCTAGATCCAAAACCCAACTTAATCTTATTCAAGAGCCTAAGATCATACATTTTCAAATATGTAGTCAACAAACATTGACTGACATTTGCTACGTAAGAGACACTATGCTAGGTCTAGCATATGAGAGAAGGAAAAAAAGAAAGACAGTCTCTCTGTTTGCAAAGCCCTACAGTGTAGCTTTAGACAGGTAACTGATAAAACAACATGATAGTACCATGTGGTATGAGCAAACAGTGAGGAAAACATAGAAAAGAGAGCAGTTACTTATTCTTGGTGGGTTGGGTAGGAAGGGACTTAGATGAGGCTTCACAGAGTTGATATTTGGCCTATCTTAAAAGAATTAACGAGATTTCACCAAGTGTCCAGCTTCTCTCTTCATTTCATAACCAATTTTTTTTTAATGGTCCTCATTTGCTATTTTTCTTTCCTTACAACCTATTCACTAGTCATTCTTCTGCCTTCTATTTTTCCTTCCCACCTTTCCACTAAAACTGTTTCAGGCAAAAGTCACCAAGGAACTGACTAGCCAACTACCAAATCCTATGACCTCTTTAAGTCCTCATCTTTCTTCACCTCTGCAGAACTTTACATAATGAATACCCCTCCTTAATCTTTTCTCTCCTGGCGTCTGTCATTACACTGTTCTCTTCAGTTCTGCAGTCTTTCTGCCCTTTCACAAGATCCTTCTCTGCCCATTTCTTAAATGCTGGTGTTCCATGGGGTACATCCTGAGCATTCTCTTTCTCCTTTCTTCACACTCTCCCACTCCATGACTTCAGTTTTCATACATACGCTTAGGACTCCTATCTGTGTCTGCTTCTTTCCCTCTTCTGAGCTCCATGGTTCCTAGCTGCTTATTAGGCTCCTCCACTTTGACTTCCCAGATTGGTTAGCATTCTTCAGTGGCACATAATAGAAAGCCAACTCAGAGTAGTTTAAGCAGGAAAGGGAAACTAATTATAAAAGGGAAAGAATTGAAGACAAAAATGCATCCAGGCCTTAGGGAGGGACTAGAACCTGTGAAAGCCTAGGAAGCATTCATCCTCTTCTCTCATCCCTGTCTTTCTCTGTGTTCCTGTTTCTCTATCTTTGGTAGATACAGCTATCCTTTTTCACCCAAGAGTAGATTATACAGTTCTGCCACAGTGATAGTAACAACTGTCTTTCCATCCATTTTTAAGTTCCTAGGAAAGTAATCCACGCTGGTCAGCTATTGGAGATGGGAGGGAAGGTGCAACCACACAATGCAAATGTGGCTCCTAGAAGTCAGAGCAGTTTCCATAAAAAAGAGAAAGGCTCCTGAGCTAAGCAGATACCCAAGAAAGTACCTAGTTATAGGTCTCACAAACTATAAGTACAAAATAGAACTTATCTTTTCTGTCTCACCTGCTTTTTCTCTAAAACCAAATATACCGGTAATATGTTCTCTACCTGTCCTCACCTAAACTGTGCATCTTCTTATATTTATTTCCTATTTCGTTTATGGGTTCACTAAAATTGCCTTAAAATTGTAGTTGTAGTTTGTTACCTTCTGTTCCTGTTTCTTTCACCCTCAGGTCTACTTAGTCATCTACCTTTGAAATGATAGATGAAATGGCCCCAGTTCATTTTTTTTTCATTCTTACTACCTGGATTTATGCCTTTTATATCTTCACTTGCTATAGCCTGTTAGTGGGTTTTTCTGCTTTTAGGCTTGCCCTCTTTAGTGCACCATGCACACTCACTTCAGCCAGAGTGGTCTTTCTGAAACACCTATCTGTCCACATCACTCTTTTACTTGGAGGTCTTTCTTTTCCTAACAGTCTTTCTGAGGTGGAAAGTGAACATCAATGAAGGCTCCATTGAGAGCTGCCCCTTAACACATTGCGTACGGATCACGAGAATCTTTGTTTTTTCTGAGCCATGCATTAAGGACGGGTAACGAGAATTCTTGTTTTTACACTTGACCTTTTATTTTTTGCAAGATTTATTTAATTAATGAGGTTTGGTTGATATATAACGAGCAGATATTATCAATGGATAAATTTACATAAGTACAAAAAATTTCATTGAAAAGTTATAAATAATATGGAAGCAATAGCATTTTAAAGAGAAGAATTCATTTCAACATGGTCTCATTTAAATACCTGCCAGAACAGAGGGGTATGAGGGTTTTAAACCCCGCCGTACGCAACGTGTTAAGCTGGGCTCTGGAGGGTAAGTGAAACTTGTTGGATGGAGGAGCAGGTAAAATGATGTGTCTGGGTGATATTTATTGGTGTCATGTAGTGTTCTAATGCTCACATGTATCGTGATGAGCAGCCTGCTTTCTCTCACAGCCCCACAGGCCTTTCCTAAGTTCTTTACTGAGCAGAGCTTTCCAGCTTAGCTTAACCACAGTGGGCCAATGGATTACTTAAGCAACCTTTGTCTTTTCTACAGGCTCATGAGCGTTCAGACAGTTCAGAAGTGGCTTTTGTAATGCAGCTGGTGAAAAAGCTGATGATTGTCATTGCCCGCCCAGCTCGTCTCCTGGAATGCCTGGTAAGTAGACTATGGGAAGGTTGGGGTGTATATTGGAAAGGTGGGTGTGGGGGCGATAGAAGAAGTATTCTGCTGATAGCAAACCTGGTGGCACTTGCCATTTCTGCTGAAGTCCTTATTAAATATGTGCAAACACTTGGGGACCAAACGAGGAAAACTGGATGGTCCTGATGGGTGTGGAAGGGATGTCCTACCCTGACACTGAGTGGGCCTTGGGTCAATGGGAGCTTTAGGAGTGAGAAGCACAGGTCAGTTTTATTTGTTCAAGTTGAGTCCTTCATTTAATCATTCAACTCTTTACTGTCTTTATGCTAGACACAGGAGATACCGATATAAATACAAACGAGTATCTGATCCTAAGATTCTTCCTCTGTAATGAACTTAGAGGTTGCCTTTATTAGTGCCTTAAGTGTAAATAATCATTATGAGATTGCAAGATGTATTGTAACTGAGGTGAGCACAAGGTATAGCGGGAACATGGTGAAGGAAGTGTTCCAGTCCTCCTTGGCAGTGAAAGCTCCCTGGGGGGACTTGAAGCTGATTTAGCAACTTGAAGGATGATTATGAGTTTTCCAGGTAAGCGGCATGGGGAAAGGGCACTCGATGGAGCACAGGATGTGTTTGAAGAATTGGTAAGGGATTAACCTGGAAGTTAGGCCTGACAGACCACTGAGAGTTTTGGGTTCTTGGCTCAGGAGTTTGTGTTTGTCCTTAAGGCCCCTTGAAGCCATCAGAAAGTTTAGGTAAGAATGTGAATATTAGATTTACTTTTTAAAACCAGGCTTATTAAGGTATAATTTACATACAATAAAACATCCCTTTTGAGTGGACAGATAAATGAGTTTTTTTTTTTTAGATTTATTTTATTGTTTGAGAGGGGAGAGAAGGGGGAGGGCCCAAAGCAATTTGCATAGTTGTACATCGTTAGTTTCAACATAGTTTCACTTCACATGGGTGGATGTGGGGCCGCATGGGGCAGGAACTGAACTGAGGGCTTCCCACATGGGAGGTATGCCCCAGTTCAGCATATGGGTTTGCACGGGCCAGGACCGAGATTCAATCCTTGGACCTCACGGTTGCAAGGCAAGTGCCACAGTTGAGATAGAGAATACTTCTTTCACCTCAATAGTTCCCTTGTGCCCTTTGCAGGCAATTTCTTTCCCCTCCCATTCCCAGGCAACAGTTATCTGTTCTTTTTCACTGTGGATGAGTTTGCCTTTTATACAGTTTCATATAAATGAAAACATATAGTAAGTTCTGACATCTTTCACACAGCATAATTTTTTTGAGATTCATGCATGCAGTTGCCTGTATCAGTAATTGGTTCCTTTTTTTTTTTTTTTAATTGTTAAATTTATTGCGGTGACATTGGTTGGCAACAACTACATAGTTTCCAGGTGCTCAGCTCCACACTGCATCATCCATGCACTACACCATGTGCTCACCACCCAGAATCAGCTCTCCCTCCACCACCACGTATCTTTGCCCACTCCCAACCCAACTCTCCCTCCCTGCCCCCCTCAGGTAACCAGCAAACTATTGAGTGTGTCCATAATTGTTTGTTTGTTACTTTCAGTTCTATAATCCACCTATAAGTAAGCTTATACGTTTCTTGATTCTTTCATTCTGACTTATTTCACTTAATAAGATGGTCTCAAGGTTCATCCATGTTGTCACAAATGTCTGTATTTCATCCTTTCTTACTGCTGAGTAGTAAGTATTCCATTGTGGTTCCTATTTATTTCTGAGTAATATTTCATCAGATTTATTCCCTAGAAAGATTACTCTGGCTATAACATAGTGAATTGCAAGAGAGGGCAGGATAAGGCAGGGAAATCAGTAGGCAACTCGTGTGAGAGGCAGGAGTGGCTTGAACTAGGACAGTGGTAGGAAAGCAGAGAAGAAAACAGACATTCTGATATAGGGACTGAGGAAGAATATGAAGTTGAAAGGACTTCAAGTCTGGTTTAGATTATATCCAGATAGAACAGTGGTATGGTTCACCAAAACAGTGAGACCAGAGCTAAAGAAAGCAGTAGAGGTTGGTGATACAAAGGGCCTCCCTCAAGAACATGAAATCCATGGTTCAGCAGAAGTTGCTGTCAGTCGTGGGTATGAATGTTCATTTTCTCTTTCTTCCCACTCTGTAACCAGGAACAAATGAGTGCATTGCTCTGAGCCTTCATTTCCTCACCAAGGTCACAGAAGTGTTATTAGGATTTTGCCTAGATTGTGGCACTGAGTAGCCACTCAATATATGGGACCCTCATGAAATGCTCTGATCCACATGCCTGGCTTTCCAGCCCCTGGCACACAGGAGATGCCCAGTAAATAACTGAAGGCATGCATGCACTACCAGGGCTGTGAACCGTAACTGAGAGTATGCTGGGAATGCTCCTGTGGCCTGGGTGTGTGAACATGCCTGACAGTATCATCTCACTAGTAGACTTTTGACCAAGGGAATGGGCTGAGTTCTTGTGAAAGCAAAAAGCTCTGCTGCTTATTGCTGGGAAGACAACTTATGCCCAGGATGTGTAATCTGGAGGTGACCTGTAAGACAGCTTTGTCCCCATTCTCATGACCCCTGAGAATCATGATGTTTCTGGGTATTCAGGGTGACCCATCATAAAGGGAAAGTCTTATTCATCCTATGCTGGGTATATGCTATAAGATCAGAGAGGACAGCAGTTTCTACTTGTAGCTTTCACCACTGACTACCTCTCTCCCAATACAGGAGTTTGACCCTGAAGAGTTCTACCACCTGTTAGAAGCAGCTGAGGGCCACGCCAAAGAGGGACAAGGGATTAAATGTGACATTCCCCGCTACATCGTTAGCCAACTGGGCCTCACGCGGGATCCCCTAGAGGGTGAGCATGATGCCTGGTAGCTACAGGGAGGCCACCAAGTTCTTATCAGCAGGGAAACCCCTGGAGAAGAGGCTTCTAATGGCTATGGACTTGATACAATATTAGTGACCTCAGGGCCCTGTGTTCTCTGTCATAAAACAGCCCCTCCTTTGGAAATATTCACATCTGTCTGACATAACTGTTTGGATTGCCTTGGACCCAGCTGGATTGGATTTTCGAGCCTAAGGTCAAAGCTCAACAAAAGGACCACACTCATATTTTCAAAAATGGTCATGTCCTTTGCATGATTGTCTCTCCTGCTGCCATCTTATAAGTCCTTCTGTGTCTTTGGGATGGTCCTGACTCAGGGTTTCACAGGATGATCTCCATTCTCTGGGGCTTCACACTGAGCCCCTGCATGAAACATGGGCTTCCATGTCCCTAGTCTCATAACCCTGCTCCTGCCTTCCCAGCCCCATTTGGCAAAGCCAAGTCTTGGCCAACAGGGTGGGCCCTGTTTTGGGCCATGTTTTTCAGGAATTGTCCTAAGTTTAAGGGGAGCTTTATAGAATTTGCTAGACCTTGTAAATGGCACTGGATTTCTAGAAATAAAAGTGGCAGTATTTGACAAACAAGTCCATAAGCTGTGACTAGGATAAAGCTGTGACACTGAGGATAAAGACACAGGCCATATTTGTATCCCAGACTGATGCAGAAGGCATGAATGCCTACTCTGTGTGCACCTGCCATGTGAGATGAGTGGACTGCTGAGAGGCCTGACAGTGGCACGCACACATTTCTCTTGTGTTCTTGCTTTGTTTCTAGAAATTGCCCAGTTGAGCAGCTATGACAGTCCTGATACTCCAGAGACAGATGATTCAGTCGAGGTAAAGATCCTGAGCTCCTGCCCGAGTCCTGGCACTTGGGCCTTGTGAAGCAAAGGGCTCTGAGTCCCCTTGAAGAGAACAGCTGGAGGAGGTGAGGGTGGGGAGTTGCATACACTGCCTAAGGAGTCATTCAGCTCCTGCAGAAGAAGAATGGTCCAGAGGCTGCAGCAGAGCTAAGAGCTAAGCTGATGCTGGGGCCAGTGTCCTTAAGCATATGGGCTCTGAGAAGCATGCCTGCCTCCTGCCCTTTCCCTTGCCTTCCAGGGCCGTGGAGCATCCCTGACATCTAAAAAGGCACCCTCTGAAGACGACTTTGAAACCATTAAGCTCATCAGCAATGGCGCCTATGGGTAAAGGCAGGGGTCAGGGTGTGGCCAGCACTGGAGTTAAGTCAGCCCTTGGGCTCTTCCTTTTAGAAGTATATGATGCCCAATCCTCTGGGCAGCAGATGCAGGTTTGACCCTCTCTCTCCTCAAAGCCTCCTTGAGAGGCAAGAATTCAGTTACCTCTGGCATCTGAACATTGTTCCTTTCCTAGGCAATTCCCTTGGTAGCAAGCTCTGGGGAAGGGTTAAGCTGTGTCCTCAGGACTCGTTATATCAGGAAATTGAAGGGCTCTATGGGCAGGGGGCCCAGAACCTTCTCATTGATAAGCACACCCCAGCTCCTTTGTTCTGTGCATTTATAAGATGTGAGAGGAGGTGCCATCTTGCTCTGGGTGGTACAGAGCACAGCTCAGGTGCTAAGGGTCCATGGGAGATGGATGGGCTGTGTTTCCCAGGGCTGTGTTCCTGGTACGGCACAAGTCTACTCGGCAGCGCTTTGCCATGAAAAAGATCAACAAGCAGAACCTGATCCTGCGGAACCAAATCCAGCAAGCCTTCGTGGAGCGTGACATACTGACTTTTGCCGAGAACCCCTTTGTGGTCAGCATGTTCTGCTCCTTTGAGACCAAGCGCCACCTCTGCATGGTGATGGAATATGTGGAAGGTACTGGGGGAAAGGTGGTGGCCTGGCATGGAAGCCAAAGCACAGTCTGAGATTTAGCCCTGAGCTGGGACCAATGGCTTTATATAAATTGTACAGGGGTAAAGTTAAGTCCCCAGCTTCTCAGTCTCTCTTTGATATTGGTCTCTGCCTTAGGATCTCAGAGATCATTTGATTATGGTGGGCACAAGGCTCTCTGCCCTTCACAGGGAGAGGCTTCTGCAGCAGTAGCTGCCATGAGGCTGCCCGTGTCAGGTACAATGAGGTACTCTGGGACAGGATGTATTAGCCTGACAGCTGTAGAATCCTGTACCCCAAAGCCTGCACAGATAGTTTTCTACTGCTGGTACCAGGCAGGAACAAAGGAGGTAGCAGAGCCACAAAAGCCCAGGGTTGGATCCTGGGAGGATTTCATCTGGGCCCTCATAAGAAAGGAAAGTCTTTACCCTAGCTCATGACTATTGAAGGGGATACTCCCTAAGGCCACACAAAATGCTCTGGGGACAGTGCAGAAGGGCATCATGGGACACAGTTCTGGAGAGGGGCAGCAACTTGGCTAGTAGGGGCCTTCTCTCTGCCCTTCTCACTGTTGTGTGTAGCTTCCAAAGATATTTTGTCTAAGTCTTGAAGCTTAACAAAATTTTTAATTAGTGGATGCATGCTGGGAGTTTACAGTGTTACTTCACTCAAAAACTAAAGGACAGCTGACAGGAAGGAAATAAATGAACAATACTGAAGTCTCAGCCATAGGTGTTTACAGTATAGAGGATTCCCATCCTAAAATAACTTATTCCTACCCCTACAAGTTAACGTACAGGCATAGAGGCCTGGTTCCTTCGCTCTCTGACCTGAACAGTGGCCTAGACATCCATTCACCTTACCTCTTCCTCTTTTCCACACTTTGTCTACCATTCGTGCCAGCACAGAGGGGCTAGAATCATAGCCTCTGGCCCTAGTGTTTTCCATGAGGCTGTTTCCTCTGAGCCTTAGAGACTCTATCTCTGAGACCATCTAGAGCAGAGAACTGGATCTTTCTGTCATGGTGACCTGGCCTTGTTGCAGGAGGAGACTGTGCCACTCTACTGAAGAACATCGGGGCCCTACCTGTGGACTTGGTGCGTCTGTACTTTGCGGAAACTGTGCTAGCCCTGGAGTACTTACACAACTATGGCATTGTGCACCGTGACCTCAAGCCTGACAAGTACGCCCACTCTCTGGGTCCCTTGTCCAGGGTCTCCCTCTCAGGTCTATTATAGATAAATGGAAGCAGACACAGCCTGTTTAAATCTGTACCAGAATGGTCTCTAGGAAATAGTACTCGTGATTATCCCTCTAGGCCTAGTGGCTGTATCCCTTGACCACCCCAAATGCAAAGACAATTACCAGCAAGGACTGGCATTGTAAGTAGGGTGACCAGACGTCCCGCTTTTGGCGGGACAGTCCCAATTTTTAACAATTTGTCCCGCGGCATTTTAAAAAAGTCCCGATTTTTGGAAAGAATGCACGACAAGCTAGGGAACAGCGGGAGATAGACCAAATTTTTAATCAAGAACCCCCTCCCCCCAGTCAATGGTGTCCTGCTTTACCAATGTTAAAATCTGGTCACCTTAATTGTAAGGCTTTAGGTGACATGTAAGAGTCACTGAAGAGTACCACCTAAGAAACCAAGCAGAAAGAAAGGATTCAGCATATCTAATAGATGGCTGAACAAATGTTCTGATATTTACTGACATATACTCTGTACCAAACACATTATTATGGGCTATAATATAGTCCCTGGCCTATAGAATTTAAGTCTACTGTGGGAGACAAAAATATCTGGGCATAGACTGCTTCTCAGAAGGCATTAGGAAAAAGGCGGGAGGAGCTTTCAAATTTGGGGAGTAGGATTTGCAAAGGCACACAGGTGTGAGACTGTGACCCATTCAGGAACTACAAATAGTACAATGTGGCTAAAGTTGAAATCATTGGTTGCTCAGAGGGTAAGAGATAAGGCCAGGGAGACAAGCAGGAATTAGGTTATCAAGGTCCTTTTTGTTAAGTTTGGGTTTTATTTTAGAGGGTCTTAAGAGAGTCTTTAAAAGGCCTGTTAACTGAAGGAATGGTAGAATGACACACTCGGGTTTGGGTTTTAGTTTAGGAAGATTACTCAGCCAGTGGAAATAGAGTAGACCATTCCAAAATCAGCAATGCCTGTACCAGAACAGAGTCAGGATGGAAAAGAGAGGATAAAGTGTTGGGAAATAGAAAGGAAATGATACGGTTGGGTTGTGGTGGAGGTGCAAAGAGAAGCTAGAACGCAGGTATCTGTGATATCTTCCAGATTTCCAGCTTGGGACTGGTGCATGGTGATAAGCCTCTATAGTGGAAAGTGGCTTTGACATTATTAGACAGACCTGAGTTCAAATGACCACTCGTTAACTCTGTGAGCTCGAGTCCGTGACTTAAAACTGAGCCTCATGTTCCTCCTCTTTAAAATGGGAATAATACCTACTTTTGTTGTTATTAACAGTTATTCCATAAGACCTTTCAGGAGTCAGAATATTTTTATAAGTAATAAATCACTTAACACAGAGCTCAGTAGGTAACTGAAACTACTGCTTTTCGCTGAGAAAAAGGACTAGTTAGGAGGTGTTACTTTGTTTTGGACAGGTTGAGTTTGTGGTGCCTGTAAGACATCTGGGCAGTTAGGCATGGAGCTCTAGAAGTCAGAGCCAGAGATACTGATCTGTGAATCACAGAATAAATGGAGGACAGGGTGCAGTCTTTGCACAAAATGAAATGTGAAAGGGAGAATTACTCTCTGTGAGCTTATTTCTAGTTTCTCCTAACCAACCCTCCTTGTAAGACCAACCATGGACATGGAACAAGAGTATGTGCCCGTTTCCCCTCTCCCTGAGTCAGGAGTATTGTGAGCCACCCAGGTGAGGAGAGGGGACTGGGAATGGCTAGAGGCCTAGGATGAGGCTGATTGCTCTATGGACAAAAGTCTATTACTCAACTGTTTGATATCTGCCCCCAGTGTCTATAGAATACAGTTGAGTGCAATAAACAAATGAGGGAATGGGTGGAAAGGCAGGTTAGTCACTTGTGCACATTGCACAAAGCCAGAGCTATTTATTCTTTCACAGCTGCCTATCTCCCTTCTGAAGCTACCCTGCTTATGTCCCACTATAATCCCATAAAAGACTGAGTGGGAAAATTTGACATATATTAAAATCAGCACTTTTAGAAAACTTGGAAATAACTCCATCCTTTTATTTCTCTGGTTTTCTAGCCTCCTAATTACATCCATGGGGCACATCAAGCTCACTGACTTTGGCCTTTCTAAAATTGGCCTCATGAGTCTGACGACAAACTTGTATGAGGGCCACATCGAAAAGGATGCCCGAGAGTTCTTGGACAAACAGGTAAGGAAAAATGGTTGAGACTTTGGAGGTTGAATTCCAGGCCTCAGAATAAGGACTAGGAGTCACATGCTTACCCTATAGGTAAATGTTAAGACTGGGAGCTCCTGTCTTTTTTACTTTTGGGTTCTAGGGAGGCATGGAAATAAGTAGCACATTTGGAAAATAGGGTAGACCATGAGAATCATATAGATAGAAAATCCAAAATCATCTTCCTCCTCAGGATTTGGAGGAAATAGGTCCTGTAACCATTGACACTCTGAGACTAGTGTGAGATCAGCTTCTAGCCTCAGTCAAAGGCAAGACTTTCATGGAACCTGCTGTTCTTAGAACACAGCTCTAAATTTCCACTGGTCTATAGCCCAGCTTCCTAAGAGTAGCCTCTGGGTATTCCGTTTTCATATTTTTGGTTTTGACTGTTCACAAGTCACTGTAGTAGTCATGTGACTGTAGGGTCTGTTCTTTGGGAGGTTGGAGGGCAGAGGTTAGTTATGGAGTCCAGACGAGATGTCAGGAGGTGTTGAGGAATCAGGGAGTGGTGGTTCCAGGCTAGAATTAGATGTTTGGGGTAATTAGGAAACACATAAACTCATCCCACCAACAATTCCAACTCTGGTATTCTGGGGTTCCTGTTGGTCTTCCTCATTAACCAAAGTTATCTGAGTCCTTCAGAAACTTTACCCCAGAGGTGAGAACATCCTCACCCTTCGTGCTGTCATGCCAGTGCTCTGCCTCAGGATGCTGAGACAGCATGGTTTCTCTGTGCCCAGGTATGCGGGACGCCGGAGTACATTGCTCCTGAGGTGATCCTACGTCAGGGCTATGGGAAGCCAGTGGATTGGTGGGCCATGGGCATAATCCTGTATGAGTTCCTAGTGGGTTGCGTCCCTTTCTTTGGAGACACTCCGGAGGAGCTCTTTGGACAAGTCATCAGTGGTAAGTACCATTACCCTAGCCCACTGGGGAGACGGTCTGGATCCACAAATGTGATCTATGCATACACCTGTGAGGCTTATGAATTCTTGTTCTGAGTTGATGTGTTTGTTTGGTACACTTGCCTCCTAGATGTGTGTGTGCACATGCACAGGCGCACTCTGCATGTCACCTCAGGCTTGTTCTGTTTGTGTTCATGTGTCCCCCATATGTTCATGGGTGTATCTGTGCATATCCTGTGAGTTCTATGTATGTGGGAGTGTACATGTATCTGAGTATAAAGGCAGGGTGAGCTGAAGCTTCAGGACCAGGGGAGTCACTGTTTTGCAGTGCCCACCCTTGATCAAAGAGCAAGCCATGGTCTAAATGTGTGAGACCTCCCTTAGGAGGACAGGAAACTATAGAACTGCAGGAATCTGGGTCCCAAGCAAACGTTCAAGGTCTCTAGGCCAGTCCCTTTGTGCCTCCTTACCTTTATCCTGAGGACCATCTTCTCTCTCTCTTCATGCTGCCTACAACTTCTGAGCTCCTTCTCTAGCTCACTCATTTCCCTCTTACCCCTAATGACACTTCAGATGAGATTGTGTGGCCTGAGGGGGATGATGCACTGCCGCCAGATGCCCAGGACCTCACCTCTAAACTGCTCCACCAGAACCCTCTGGAGAGACTGGGTACAGGTAGGACAGGCCCCACTAACCTTTCTCTCCACTTGGAAGAGGGAGAAGGGATGCTGAATTCATGTAACCAGGAGGTTCAGGCTTCATAAGTGGGCAGTGCCTCTGGGTCCTAAAACTGTCCTCTTCCCTCTGGGCAGAAGAGCTTGGAAGGTGCTGGACCTGAGACCTCTGGGCCCTCCTGAGGTTTGGGTTCTCACTGGACTTACCTGCCTCCTTGCCCACATTCCCTCATCCACAGGCAGTGCCTTTGAGGTGAAGCAGCATCCATTCTTTACTGGTCTGGACTGGACAGGACTTCTTCGCCAGAAGGCTGAATTTATTCCTCAGCTGGAATCAGAGGATGATACCAGCTACTTTGACAGTAAGGCCATCAGTGTGATGGGGAAAAGTGGGGCTCCTACCTGTGCAGAAACACCTGCGTACCCTGAACTTGACATTGGGAACAACTTCTCTAGGCCCTCCTAAGGTTTCATAGGCTGAAAAGGAGGCTACCATCAGGGTGTGTGTGTGTGTACAGGCATACTCTGAAGGAGACTGTCTTATATGTCTGACCCAGCCCGCTCAGATCGATACCAGCACGTGGACTCAGAGGACGAGGAGGAAGTGAGTGAGGATGGCTGCCTTGAGATTCGCCAGTTCTCTTCCTGTTCTCCAAGGTTCAGCAAGGTATGATGGAAGCAGACTGGGTATAAGTGGCGGGAGGATTGGGAGAAGAGGCCCTGTATAGGAACATACCTGGGGCAGGCTGGGGGAAGAGGTGAGAAAAGGAGGGAAGGGCTGGGCCTGCATGTGACAGATATATCTAGAAGCACTTTAGGCCCAGACATGAAATGCCAGGGAGGAGGCCAGGTCAGTCTAGCAGAATAACCATTTCCCCAAAGATTCAACTGGAGTGAATGAGGGAGGGAAGGGAGAACTGACTCAAATTCTTGCATTTCAGGTGCCAAGGATACTTTTCCCTCCTTGGGAGGTGCCTATTGGAGCCTGTTCCCAGTGCATCTTCTGTGCCCACAGGTGTACAGTAGCATGGAGCGGCTCTCGCTGCTTGATGAGCGGCGGACACCACCCCCCACCAAGCGCAGCCTGAGCGAGGGGAAGGAAGACCGTTCAGACGGCCTGACAGGGCTGAAGGACCAAGACCGGAGCTGGGTGATTGGCTCCCCTGAGATGTGAGCACCCCAGAGCTCACCCAGGGTGGGCGGCACAGCCATCCATCAGTTGTCACAGATTATGGGCGAGATTCAGATGATGGGGAGGAATCCTGGTGGCAGTGAAGGGTTATTCACAAGAATGGCTCTTGGAGGAATGTCTGAGGAGAAGAGTTCTGTGAGCACCTAGGGAAGCCTGGGCTGGAGGGAGACCACGTGGACATTCTCACTTTAGACCTTGTCTCACAGATTGCGGAAGCGGCTGTCGGTGTCTGAGTCATCCCACACGGAGAGTGACTCAAGCCCTCCACTGACAGTGCGACATCGCTGCTCAGGTCTCCTGGATGGCCCTCGATTCCCTGAGGGCCCCGAGGAGGCTGGCAGCACCCCTAGGAAGCAGCAACAAGAGGGTACATGGCTTCTGACACCTCTATCAGGAGAAGGGGTGCCTGGTCCTATCCCTGAACGGCCAGTGGGACGGCAGCTGAAGCTGGATGAAGAGCCTATTAGCCAGAGCAGCAGTCCCAATCCAGGTGTGGCCCAGCAGGTGCCCAAAGGGCCTATGTTGCAGGAGACTTCAGGGAGGCAGGGAAGGGAGGCTCAGCTGCATTGCAGGTCTCATGGTTCACTTGGGCCCACAGCTGTGGAGGCTCGAGGCCACGGGATACCACAGCTGGCTGAGGGAGCCACAGCCAGGGCCATCAGTGACCTCGCAGTACGCAGGGCCCGCCACCGGCTGCTCTCTGGGGACTCTATAGAAAAGCGTTCCACTCGGCCCATCAACAAAGTGATCAAGTCTGCCTCAGCCACAGCCCTGTCCCTTCTCATTCCTGCAGGTGAGGCCCTGGGCAACTAGGATAAATCTTACAGGAAGGGTCTGAGAACCTCTGTGGGCCTGTGACAGGCAGATATGTCTGCATTTTATGTTGAGAAGCATGTACCTGAGACTATGTGTCACTGCTCCCCGTTAGGTAAATGGATGTCTCTAGCGGTATCCCAGAAGGCAGGATAGCACCCTGTCATAAGTACACACTCTGAGGCATAAAGCTTATTTTCAATCCTGGCTCTATCACTAAATGGCTCTTGACCTTGAAGCAGTTGCTTAACCCCTCTGAGCCTCCAGTTCCTCAACAAAAAAAATACAGATATTAATAAGGGTAGCTTATAGGCTTATTGTGATACTTAAATATGTATGAAAAGCTTATCTTATACATGTAAGCAAGCACTCAGTAAATACTATTCTCATCACCTCCTGGGTCTGGATCTGAAGGGGCTTTGTTGCTCAAAGGCTGGGGTAGACGTACCTGGGCTCAGGCTGTCCCTGACTAGAGCTGTGTGGGATCAACAGCCTAGACGGGGCCAATCTGGAAGCATGGCCAGGCCAGGGTACCCTGACCACTAAGTTCTGGCTTCTCCTTTTCCAGAACACCACGCCTGCTCTCCATTGGCCAGCCCCATGTCCCCACATTCCCAGTCATCCAACCCATCATCCAGGGACTCTTCTCCAAGCAGGGACTTCTTGCCAGCCCTTGGCAACTTGAGGCCCCCCATCATCATCCACCGAGCTGGCAAGAAGTATGGCTTCACCCTGCGGGCCATCCGTGTGTATATGGGTGATTCGGATGTCTACACTGTGCACCACATGGTGTGGGTATGTCTGGCCACCCAGACCTGTTGTCTCTGCTTCTTAATCCTGCCACCTGCCCCTTTAGGGCCTGTCTGTCCCTGCCCCAGCCCTACCGACATTCCTCTCAGGGGCCATGCTTACGCTCCAAGCTGATGACTGTTCTCTTCCTGGGGCAGCACGTGGAGGATGGAGGTCCAGCCAGTGAGGCTGGTCTTCGTCAGGGTGACCTCATCACTCACATCAACGGGGAGCCTGTGCATGGGCTGGTGCACACAGAGGTGGTGGAGCTGGTCCTGAAGGTGAGCACTGTGTGTACTGCCTGCTGTGGCCCATCCCAGCAGCATGAGTCTGACTGGCCACAGGGGAGTGGGAGTTGGGCACACATACCCTGGCAATGAGGACAGATGCACATACACATGGAACCTGGGTGTGGCTATAACAGTGGGTTTTCACTGGGAGGTAGCACCCTCACTGACCAAGGCCCAGGGGTCCTTCTAAAGTATGGGTGGGACTAGAGAACAGGAGGAGTGAGCCTCTTCTCTACCTTCCCAACCCCAAAACCCTTGGGCTCCAGTTGGAGCCATTGTCTAACCTGCGAAGAGGGAACACAGGTCTGTGGTTCAGACATGATCTAGGGGTGAAAGCTAGAGCTGTGGTCTAGCCATGCCTAGGACTAGGGACAGGCAAGAAGAATATGGCCTCCGCCTTACTTAGCCTAATCTCCTGCTTTGTCCCCAGAGTGGAAACAAGGTGTCTATTTCAACAACTCCCTTGGAGAACACATCCATTAAAGTGGGGCCAGCTCGGAAAGGCAGCTACAAGGCCAAGATGGCCCGAAGGAGCAAGCGGAGCCGGGGCAAGGATGGGCAAGAAAGGTGAACTGGACTTAGTGCAAGGGTCTGCTCTGAGCCAGTGTATGGTGCTAGTGTTCAGGGGGTGTGGGTATAAGCTGTATATGCTCTGCCCTGTGCACCAACTCAGACAGCCTTTGACCAACCCTGTCTCCACAGCAGAAAAAGGAGCTCCTTGTTCCGGAAAATCACCAAGCAAGCATCCTTGCTCCACACCAGCCGCAGCCTCTCTTCCCTTAACCGCTCCTTGTCATCAGGGGAGAGCGGGCCAGGCTCTCCCACACACAGCCTTTCCCCCCGATCTCCTACTCAGGGCTACAGGGTGACCCCTGATGCTGTGCATTCAGGTAGGAAGGGCTCCCTGCAGAGACAGCCTGAGGGGTAGGCAAGTACCTGGGCCCTCTGTGCTTCTCACTGGTCCTACTCTGAAACTCTCATTCAACCCACCCCCTGAAAGATGCAGCAGTCTTGGGGAGGAGTGACAGGGTGGAGGGTGACTTCATTTCTGTAGTTAAGGCTCTGGTTCACTGATGGGATAACCCTGATCCTGGGACATTCCAGGGCTAATCTCTGCCTTGCTCTTCAGTCAATTCTAACAGCTAACATTGCTCTGCCTTTGTCTATCTGTTTATGCAAAGTGGGAGGGAATTCGTCACAGAGCAGCTCCCCCAGCTCCAGCGTGCCCAGCTCTCCAGCCGGCTCTGGGCACACACGGCCCAGCTCCCTGCATGGTCTGGCACCCAAGCTCCAACGCCAGTACCGATCTCCACGGCGCAAATCAGCAGGCAGCATCCCACTGTCACCGCTGGCCCACACCCCTTCTCCACCACCAGCTGCTTCGCCCCAGCGCTCCCCATCGCCCCTGTCTGGCCATGGAACACAGGCCCTCCCCACCAAGCTTCACTTGTCGCCTCCCCTAGGCAGGCAACTCTCAAGGCCCAAGAGTGTAGAGCCACCCCGCTCACCACTACTTAAGAGGGTACAGTCAGCTGAGAAACTGGCAGCTGCACTTGCGGCTTCTGAGAAGAAGCTAGCCACTTCTCGAAAGCATAGCCTGGATTTGCCCCACCCTGAGTTAAAGAAGGAACTGCCACCCAGGGAAGTCAGCCCTCTGGAGGTAGTTGGGACCAGGAGTGTGCTGTCTGGGAAGGGGGCGCTGCCAGGAAAGGGGGTACTACAGCCAGCTCCCTCATGGGCCCTAGGCACCCTCCGACAGGATCGAGCTGAACGGCGAGAGTCACTGCAGAAGCAGGAAGCCATCCGTGAGGACTCTTCAGAGGATGATGCTGAGGAGGAGCCTGATAACAGCCAAGTTGTACAGGAGCCAAATTTGGTACCTAACCCGGAAGTGGGCCAGGATCCACCCCTCAGAGGAGAGGGTGAGGAAGAGGATGCCTTCTTGCCCAGGGACCCCAAGAGCCAGGGCCCAATGGTTTCAGGTCTATTGACAGGTATCACACTGGAGCCTCCCAGAATGGAAGGCCCTAGTGTCCCCCAGAGGAGGCTTGGGACCCTGCAAGTCTTTGAAGAGGTTGCCAGCTCCCTGTCACCAGCTTCCAGCCTGGGTATGGCTGAACCCACAGACTCTATCCCTCCTGAAGGCTGCTTGAAGGCCCAGCACCTCCTTACTCCAGCACTAACAGCACTTTGTCCCAGTCCTTCAGGACTCATCCCTACCAGTTGCCCTGCTGCTGCTTCCACTTCTGGAGAGCCAGGCCCATGGTCCTGGAAATTCCTTACTGAGGGCCCAGACCAGGCCTCCTCAAACAGAAAGGCAACAATGGAAGGTGGGCTGGTCAGCTCCCAGGGTTTGGAAACCACAACACCAGCTCACCCAGAGAAGCTGTCTCCCAGGCAGGAGGGGAAGACATGGCCACCCAGTGACCCTGGGCTGGCCCATCCAGCCTGTGAGCTACCCAGCCAGAGCTGGCTATGGCAGCCTGGGTGTGCACAAACGGAGAAAGAGGAGCCAGCTGTGGGCATCACCAAAGTGCCTGATGCCTCAGATGACAGGAGGCAGAACGTTCCATGCTAAAGCTGCCCTCTCACCCAGGAGCCTGGGCCCAGCCTGCTGCAGAGGAGCCAAGACCCAGGGGGCCTTCAAAAGCATCAGGACTTGGCATTGGCACCTGATGAGCTTTTAAAGCAAACGTAGCAGTTGTTTGCCATTTGCACTCAGACCTGTGTAATACATGCTCTTGGAAACCATCTCTGTCTTCTGCTTCTTTCCTTCAGTGAATACAAATGTAACTCATGGTACTGTGTTGCTACTAATAGAGTGGGGAATAAGATAGTTTCCGTGTTCAGGGAAGGATCATCTAATTCAGCTTAATTTTCCAGAGAGTATTACATCTGAGCTCAAACCTGAAGGAAAGGTGATAAGCAATAGTTTGCTGGGTTAGAAGAGTGCCAATTTGTGTAAGAAAGAATGTCCAGGGGAAGCCGGGATGGCTCAGTGTGTTGAACGCTCACTTTGTAGCGCCAGGAACCAAGGATCGAATCCCGGCCCCGGCCCGTGCGGAACCATATGCTGAACTGGGAGCTCCCCCAGTTCAGTTCTCTGTCTCTGTAGCTCTCTCTCGCTGTCAAAAAATTAATAAAATAAATAAACTTAAAAAAAAAAACACTGATAAAATTGGACATTTAAAATATATAAAAAAAGAATGTCCAGTGAAAGAGTACAGCACTTACCATATATACATGGTATATATTTAAGGAGCCCAAAATAAGGGTCATAGCTAATGGTCTTTCATGAGTTTAGACTTTCTGTAGGTGATGAGGAACCCGAGAAAGCCATCTGGCGACTAATATTATTACTACTTTATAGATTAGGGAACTCCAATATTTAAATACTAACATGTCCAAGACCATGAAGCTTGCACAGAGCTAGGATTAGAACTTAAGTCTCTGTTGACTCCAGAACCCACATGTATCTCCCAAATTGTAATGCCTCTTAGCCAGAAAATGAGGAGGAAAAAAAAAAAAGGGACAGAAGTGAAGAGTTGAACATGGGATGTATTTAGAGGTACTTGTGGGATATCCAGAAGGTAATTGGATTGCATGGGTCTGAAAATCAGAGAAATCTGGACTGAAGAAATTTGAGAACCATCAATGTATCAACAGTGATATACTGAGGAACACTAGCATTTAAGACAAAAAAGACCTAGAAGCAGCAGTCAGAAGAGGGTCATAAGACCCAAGAGAGGGAAGAGGTTTAAGATGGAAGAAGTTACTTGTTAAAATGCTGAGAGGGGAAAGCTGGGATGGCTCAGCGAGTAAAGCGCTTGCTTTGAAGCCCCAAGGACCGAGAATCGAATCCCGGCCCCGGCCCATGTGGACCCACATGCTGAGCTGGGGTGTGCCCCCAGTTCAGTTCTTGCCGGGACCTATGTGGGAGGTTCCCAGCCCAGTTCCTGCCCTGCGCAGCCCTGTGCCCGCCTGTGGAGTGAAACTACATGGAAAACTAATGTCAACTATAGAGACTGCTCTGGGCCCTCCTTCTCTCTGTCTCTGTCTTTGTTTCTGTCAAAAATCAATAAAATAAATCTTAAAAAATATATACTTAAAAAAAAAATGCTGAGAGGCCAGGTGAACTGCTTTCTGTATTTAGTAATAAGTCCTTAATGTTTGTAGCCAGTGAATTCTTTCTGGGATACTGTCCGGTAGGCCTCAGCACAAGGTGATATACATTGCTGTGGGCAGTCCCCCAAAGAGAAGAATTGCACTGGCTAGGGGGTGGTATAGAAGAGAGGAGGACATCTGTGACACCATCATGTTGGAAGAGTCAGGAGATGGTATCACGGGAGCAGGCTGAAGTGCTAAGGCTAAAAGAAGCATGTCCCCATGGTGATGCAGGACTTGAGAACTGCTGTCTTGCACTAACTGTCCTATAATCTCATGCTGAGGTCTGAAGTAGAAGCATCAGAGACCTGGAAACAGGAAAATGCTTCTGGGCCACGGTAGGCACCTCATGGAGACGGCTGCAGCCACCAGAGGGCGCGCCCTGTTCATGATGGCAGAGCCCACAAGTGGGATGTCTGGTCCCTCAACCTTCCTGTCCGCTCGAACTCACGTCCTCCTTCAGTCAGTCATTGACAGCTGACCTTCCACAGCCTGTACTGGACACAGGTAACTGGTTGCCTGTGGAAGCCCTTCCCCCTCATGTATATCTGGATCTGGTTAGAAGCAGTATACCACCAGTGAAGGGGGTGGGCCAGGCACATCTTGCAGCAGTTCTTGGAACTGCCCCCTTAGGAAGTTGGAAATGAGGTGAGGGTGAGTAGGCACAGAGATATTAAGTATCCTATAATGCATAGGGCAACTGCCCCAAGTACCAGTGGTGTCCCCTTAAGAAACTGCCAGAGTAGCCAGAGGAGAATGCAGAGATTCTGAGGTAACCACAGGGAAATGGTTTAATCAGATATTTTAGGAAGATCACTGGCTGCAATATAGAGAGGCTCAAGAGGACTAGAAAGAAAATAATGACCCATTATGGTGGTCTGAACTAGGACAACTATGAGGTGGTTTCCCCAGAAAGGGGCAAAGTGTAGGGACCTGAACACAGATTTGGCAGCCATCAGCAAATAGATGGTAATTAAAGCCATAGAGTAGATGGGAATTATACAGTAAATACATACAAAAGGAAAAAGGCCCAAGACATGGGGAATTAGCTGATGGAAGAAGCCAGTGAAGAGTAATAAAGTGGGGTATGCAATCCTGAACTTGGGAAAAGCCAGGCTGTTTTAAGAATTTCATGATTTACCATAAGAGCAATTGAAAGTTATTTAATGGTTTTAACACAGGTTCAGATTTGTACTTTGAGAATGGATTTAAGGGGGGTGGGGAGAATGGAAGGAGGCCTCCCAATATTAAGGTTAGAGAGTAGTGAAGCAGTAAAATTGGAGAGAAGTGATGCCTTTGATAATTTAGAAATTAAAATTGACATATGGGTTGGTTGTGGGTTTTATGTAGACATGAAGCAGAAAAGGGATCAAGGATAATAACTATATTTCTGACTTGTATAACCACATGAAATTATATATCCATTCACTGAAATGTGATATAATGGAAGAGAACCAAGGTGAGGTGGTGGTCTGGGCAGTAGAAATAAACATAAATGGCCTATAGATAGTATGTGAATTCATGGATATGGATAAAATTGCCAGGGAAAAAAAGCATAAGTGAGAAGGCCATGGAAGTAGTCCAGGAGATAAAAAGTCCAGAATTAAAAGGAACAGAGATGTAGGAGGAAAACTAGATGAATGAGTCATCATGGAGCCAATGGGGCAGGTTTTTCATGGAGACGATTGTCAACAATGATGGTTATTGAAGACATTAGGAGAGCAGTCTCAGGTAATGATGGAACCTGTACTGAAATGCTTGAGTAAGGCAATACAAATTCAGATAGCCTTTTCAGAAGATTTGATTTTGAAGAGGAGAAAAGATAAGGAAATAGTAGAGATTGGGGAAGTGGAATGAGAGATATGTTTGGGTTTTTTCACACAAATTATATTAATGGAAATATATAGTATTTTTAAAGTTAACATTAAACATTTACTTGACTACTAGATTCTGTTACATTATTCTACTATATAATTTAAGTCAAGCTTGTCCAACAGACTGCATATGGCCCAGGACAGCTTTGAATGGTGGCCTAATACAAATTCATAAATTTTCTTAAAACATGAGATCATTTTGCAATTTTTTTTTAAAGCTCATCAGCTATTGTTAAGTGTCAGTGTATTTTATATGTGGTCCAAGATAATTCTTCCAGTATGGCCCAGGGAAGCCAAAAGACTAGACACCCCTGACTTAAGTTGTGAACTAAAAATTCATTTTTGCTATTTTTCTCCTGAACTTGAATGGTTACCATTGCTTCTTACAAAAAGTACCACTCTCCAATGTTAGTTCTTCCTTGTGCAGCAGTCAGTCACAAGTCCTGTCTCATTACAGAAACACAGTGTACTTGAGCCTATCAAGGCCTTATTCCCATGGACACTGTGTGACGTTGTATTCCTTACGGCTATATGAAACAAGCAAGCAGTGAGTACCTGAAAAGACCATCTCTCCTCAGTCCAGTCACCAGCATCAGAGGACTAGGAATCTGGCACAGCTGGAGGCCATCTTGCCCACCTGCAGGAGACAGCCTGTACCCAAAATGAGACCAAGCATGAGCTAGCAGAGCAGAGATGGAGACACAGTGCTTGGGATATCTGAGACCCATAATGACATTTTACAATTACATTAGCCAATAAAAGCCAGATGTCCAACAATGTTTAAATGTCAATAGGTGATCCAGTTGAGAGGAAACAATCGTGATAATTGACATGGGAGGATCCAAAATACACATGAAGATTGGTTTTCAGTTGATGGAGGCTACCTTTTGTAGCTTAATAGGTGATAGGGAGAAGAGTTCTATGGATATATAGATAAGCTTGTAGGCTTGGTGTTAATTTAAGAAGGTAAGAGAATTAATAAGCATATGTTTTCTCTGTAAAGTAAAATAGTTTACAGTGCCTATGGGCCACCCAACATCCTACTATAGATACCCAGCCAGCAGGTAGAGTTCAGAAGAGAAGACTGGGTTGAAGGTAGGCATCCTATGCAGAGTGGGAACAACTCTTGGAATTAGGGGAAATCATGCATAGTTTTTAGCAGTGGCCTTGGGGGTGCTATGTGTAGTTCAGGGAGAGGACATAGGATCATTTTGAACAACAAACTATTCCCCTACCTGATCTGATTTGTAATTCAGTACAAATCCAGATGGGGCCTGAGAGACATGGATGAGAACTGCAGTGTTCTGCAAGCAGAGGTTGTCACTTGTTAAGTTCCCAACACATAGGAAACTCAACAAAGTACCATACAGCAGGAGAGTGAGAAGGGCCTAGGGCTATAGGAGGACAGACAGTAAGACAGCCGATTTCCCCTGCCCCAGAATAGTGTGGAAACACTTGTTTCCAAGCATGAAGATGTGATAAGAATCAATAACCAGAATGGGGTGAAGAGGAAACGGCTCTCAAATATTACTTTTTCAGATAGCTTCTCAGTCTCCTTGTGTCCCTGTGTTGGTTAGACAGGATTCTGGCATCATACCTGTTAGGGTTGACTTCCTCTTTAGGGACAGAAGAGAGCTTCTGGTGGCCCCAATTCAGCTCCAGGACTAATCTTTTGGTGCTCATGAGAAGGAAAGTTTGGAAACTTCAAAGCTTTTCAAAACTCTCATCCTCTTCCCTTTGCCCCCTACCCCCAGCCCACTCCACAGTGCAACAACACATAGGTACTTTATTGCAATGTCTTTATTGCATTATTGGAGCAAGTTGGCCAGACTCCCCTCTTGGGGAAGGTAAAAAACAAAAAGACCAAAAAGTATCTCCCCTCACCTTCCCCCTCCCCCTCCCCCACAACTGCACAGCAACGTCTGAACACATCTGGTGACAAGAACAATTTGCAAAAGTGGTCTAGGAACTACATTATGAACTGTCCCAACACAAGACTTATAGTTGGCGTCCTTGTGAATCAGATATTTTTACGTAAACTACACGAATTTTTTTGACTACATCAAAGACAACAGAAGAATAAATTTCTCTCACAAGTAACAGGGCACCAAAGTCACATGCTGGAATTTGTAAGGAAACAAGGTTGTCACAAGTGGCTAGAGCTGGAGCAAGGCTGAGCAGTTGGCAGCAGAGGGCTCAGCCAGTCCCCGATCTGGTCCCTCTGCTTTGAGAGGCCACTGAAGCCTCACAGAGGACTACTCTGGAGTCTTAACTGGCAACAGAGACCACTTTGAAAACCAGGAACAGCCCAGGAATTCTTGGCTCAGGAATATCCATGAGGCTTGGTTCCTTGCAGCAAGAAGAGACCCGTGGAAGATACCACATTGGCTCTCAAAAAAGCTTCAGAGTATATGAGGCCCAAAATAAGTAGGAGATCCCATCAGGGGCTGAAGATGAGATGGGATAGGGGAGTTGTTAAGAAGTCCTCAACCTTGGCTAAATCACTGGTAAGGACACAGATACAGGCCTGATCCATGGCCAAGGTTTAGCATCTATGGCCAGGTGGAGACAACATTGTTCTGTGATGAAAGCTCCACTTGGAAAAGATAGGCCTAGGAACTGTATCCAGGCAGCCCCAAGCTGCTTCCATGGTAGTGGCTGGCTTGTGTAGCCAGGAAAACAGTGGGCCCCTCTGGTCTTGTATTTCTTTACCCTCTGCCTCAGTGAGGCTGCAGTTAAGAAGGCAAGAGAGAATCCCAGGACCCAGATCATGAAAAAGGACACATACCTAGACTCAGATGAAGGCCAGAACTTGCAGCCAAGACCATGGAGTAAAGGAGCAGCAGCATACTACCCCAAAAAGTAGGTTAGCAGACTGGTCCCTATGCCATTTACACTGATTCAGGATCAAGCAAGTCATGTAGCAACTACTCAGAAAAGATAATTTTCAACCTCTCAAATGATCCCTAGGTCTTAGTTCCCATAAAGCAACAAATTCAAGAATGAAAAACAGGAAAGGAACAAAAAGGAATGTAGAATTTAAAAAGAGCAGCTCTTCCACAAGCCAGTCCAAGTCTATGTAATAGATGGTAATCACTCTCCTTGCACACCCTTAATGTCTGCCTGACAAGGAACAACACACAGTTCAACATTACAGGTGTGTATCCTTATTCCCATTTTCATTTAAGACATTCAGAACACTAAATTTTAGTACCAGGAAGGAGGGATTCCTTGTATCCAATTATGAGCATCCACTGCTTAACCAGGTTCAACACCAGGTGCAAGGCTATCCAGGTGTGCCTAGCAGCAATCAGCCTTCATTATTCAGTAAAACTTTTCAGCAGGATTTCAATCTGGCAATTTGGGGAAGGGATGTACAGCTGGCTGACTATTAGTTAGTGCTGAAGTCAGAACAGTGATACTGGAAGAGGTTTCATTTATCTGCCTCATCCAGTCCTGAAACTGCAGCATAATCAAGGAAAAGCCAAAGACAAGGCCTTTCCTTCCTATCCTCATTGTTAGTAACTCTGAAGGCTTTTCCATAACTTTATCTATGTCTATTTCTACATCATGGTCCATTCTAGATCCTGTCACCAAGTTAAGTACTCAGGAAAAGCAATATTTGTTTCTTTTATCCCTCAAACTCAAACATTCCTAGCTGTAAGCTTTATGTATCATGACCCAGATATTGGCTTCTTTAGATCAGCCAGGATGCCTGACTGCATGGCTTTGGACTCAAACAGCTGACTCACTCTGAGCCTATCATGTTCCAGGATTGGCTCAGAGGCAGCTGAACTCTATTTGTCATGTGAGTGTTAACTGATGGGGTGGGGCCTAATGAAGGTAGAAGATCCCTGCCTCCAACTCCACGGGCCTAGCTTCACTCAGCTGGAAGGCTAAACCACATGGAGCAGAAGATTCCTGGCCTAAAATCAGGACAGTCTGTGCACCTCATCTTAATGGTAGGATCACCAAGAACAAAAAAAAAAAAGGGGGGGGGCAAAGAAAAGCTTCCAGATGGTTTCTATGAACAGTCTAAACTCCAAACCATCCTTTCCACTCCTTGCAAAAGTTTCAGAAACCACTGTATGGAAGCGCATAGGTAATGTGGTATGACCCTTGCCCTGGACACCAGAGCTTCTGGATCTGTGATTTACTGAGGTCCCTGACCACAATCTAGCTCCCTTCCTGCTACAGCCTTAGCAACCTATGTATGACTCCCCTAAGCCCTATTCCGCAAAGGACAGGAGATGAGTAATTAAACCATGTTCACTGTTTCCATAGAGCCTTTAAACTTGGGGAAGCACATATAAGAATTTTGTTCTATATCATTATTTGGTATATCAAGCCATCTAAAAGCACTGAATTGCACCTTTTCTTTACTCATACAAACAAGTTACAACGGTTTCAAACAACAGATCATTCTTAGGCTAAGGAAATACCACACAAGCACCAACTTCATTTTATGATTCAAAGCTCACCGTGCCCACAAAAAAAGAACACTATTTCTCATCTCTGATAAATGAGGGCAGGGAGGAGTTACACTAACCAATTTTAGTATTTGCTAAAACTAACAAATTCTAGTTTTCCTTTTATTTTCAAGTTTTGGTACAGAAGTACGCATTCAGACACCAGTGCCACTGCCTTCCATCAGATCTTTCTTAGTCCAGCAACAAACATTGTTTGCAGGGATCAATTTGGTTTCTAAACAATGCTTCTTTAGAGGGAGGTGCTATGAGAAGCTGATGCCTAAGTTATGTTAAGAAAAACAGTACCTTCAGTGAAGGTTTTTAACCCCCTTGACTGAGAGTCTGTACATGAAATCCCAAGCCTCCCATTTTCCTTTGGTTGTCTTTTTTCACCAAATGCCATTGTACCACAGAACCAAAACAGCCTTCTCTTTTCAAAGTTAAGAAAGACTGCCAAATAAAAACAGAACTCCCCACAGAGCCACACCCCTGCTGAATTCTTAGAGTCAAAGACTAAAAGAGGCTTCCAGATACAACCTCCTACCCCATCAAGCCTAATGTGTTCTGCTGAGGGTTACCTGGCTAAACAAAAACCCCAATGAAACTGACTTCCCAAAAAAACATCTGCTTCCAGCTTCCTATGTTAGTGCAGCAGCACAGCTGAGTCGCAGAGAACCTCAGGCCCCTCTGCCCCCCATCCTGGCCCAATGCTGCTCGGTGTCTCCACTTCACATTCACAGAATCACTTCTTGTGCAAAAACGAGCAGTCTACATAGAAAGAATGCCCTCATAGTCTAGTAAAAACCATATTAAAAAATGCTAGAGAGCCACCTCTCTTCTCACTTCCTTTCTATCTGCAGAGCGAGGGCATCTGTGCATGGACAGGGTAGGCAAGCCTGACGTTGAGGGAGTCGTTGTGCTGAACGAGGGATGTCTGCTGGTAATGGAGCACCAGCTCCTTCAGTGAGCTGTACAGGTTGTAGGGCTCTGCAAAGCCATAGCCCCGAGCAGTGCTGTAGATCACACAGTGCTTCACTTCCCCATCAGCACTGCAATGATAAAACACAAACACACAGGGAATTAAGGCAAATAATAATCAAGAGACCCTAAACAACCAGAAGTCTGAGCAATTATTCTGTAAAGGAGTTGAAATGTTTTGTCAATCAAGTTTGTAAAATGTCACAACATGTGTGTTCCCCTCACCCCCTTACAGACTTGTCACTGAGATACTGTATCTTCACCTCCCACCAAGACCTGGTAAAGCGAAAATGGATGACTGCATTTAATCACTCAGCTCTGGATCTTCATTAGGCAAGAATACTGGAAAGGAGCAGAACAAACCAAAACCAAGTTTTTTAATCTATAAATAAATCAGTGATTTTTAGAATATTCACACGGTTGTACAACAATCACCACTATCTAATTCTAGGATATTTTCATCATCCTAAAATGAAACCATGTACCCATTAGCAATCACTCTGTATTATTCCTTCTTCCACCCAGTCCTTGCAACTAACCCACTGTCTCTATGGATTTGCCTATTCTGAACATTTCACATAAATGGGATTCTACAGTATCACACAACCTTTTGTACCTGCTTTTCTTTTTTTTAATATTTATTTTATTGTTTTTGAGAGAGACAATCAGAGAGAGACAGAGAGAAAGGGGAGGGCCCAGAGGAGTCTCCACAGTTGTACATCAGTTTTTGACATAGTTTCGATCCACACAGGTGGGCGGGGGCTGCACAGGGTGGGAACTGAGCTGGGAGCCTCCCATATGGGAGGCATGCCCCCTCGAGCCAGGGGCTGAACTGGGGGACAAGAACCAAACTGGGGGCCTCCCACATGAGAAGCACACCTCAGCTCGGCACATGGGTCAGCACGAGCTGGGGCCGGGATTCAATCCTCAGTCCCCAGAGCTGCAAAGTGAGCTTAACCAACTGAGCCATCCCCGTTTCCCCTGTAGCTGTTTTTCACTTAACATAACATTTTCAAAGTTTTCCATGTTGTACCATGTACTGGTACTTCATTTTTTCTTATGGCTGAATAATATCCCATTGTATGGATATATAGCACGTTTTATTTATCCATTCATCAACTTACGGACACTTGGGTTGTCTCTACTTTTTGGCTATTATGAATAATGCTGCTCTGAACATTAGTGTACAAGTTTTGGTATGAACATGTATTTTCAGTTCTCTTGGATGTACTGCTGAGTCATATAGTAATTCTATTTAACTTTTTTTTTTAATCAATATTACTTTTCTTTGCAGTTTGGGTTTTTATTTATTTTTTGTTTTTGACAGAGTGAATGGGGAGGGCCCAGAGCAGTCTCCATAGTTGTACATCATAAGTTTTGGATATAGTTTCATTCCACAGGTGGGTGAGGGACTGTGCAGGGCAGGAATGGGCCAGGGGCCTCCCTCATGGGAAACATGCCTGGGGTGGGAGACGAACTGAGGGTCTCCCACATAGGAAGCTTGCTCTGGTGTGAACTGAACTGGGGGCACACCCCAGTTCAGCATGTGTTTGCATGGGCCGGGGCTGGGATTTGATCTCTGGACCTCAGGGCTGCAAGATGAGTGCTCAACCCACTCAGCCATCCCGGCAATCCCCTATTTAACTTTTTGAGGTACTGCCAAACATTTCCAAAATGGTTGCCACAATTTTATATTCCCCCCAGCAATGTAAGAGGATCCGATTTCTCCATATCCTTACCAACATTTGTTATTACCCATCTTTTTTATTTTATCATCATCCTAGTGGTATCTCATTGTGGTTTTGATTTGCAATTCCCTAATGACTAATGATGCTCAACATATTTTCATATGCTTATTGACCACTTATGTATTTTCTTTAGAAAAATGTTTGTTCAAATCCTTTGCCCATTTTTTTTTTTTACAGAGATAGAGACAGAGGCAAAGAGAGACAGAGAGAAGGGGGAGGACCCAGAGCAATCTTCATAGTTGTACGGCATCAGTTTTCGACATGGTTTTGTTCCACACAGGTGGGCGCAGGGGCTGCACAGGGCAGGAGTTGGGCTGGGAGCCTCCCACATGGGAGGCACGCTCCCCTTTGAGCCAGGGGCCGAACCAGGGGGCAAGAACTGAACTGGGGCCTCCTGCATGGGAAGCTCACCCCAGATCAGCATATGGGTCCGCACAAGCTGGGGCCTGGGCCAGGGCCGGGATTCGATCCTCGGTCCCCGGGGCTGCAAAGCAAGAGCTTAACCCGCTGAGCCATCCCAGCTTCCTCTTTGTCCATTTTTAATTTGGGAAATTTATCTTTTTATTAACAGTTCTTTGTGCATTAGACACTACTTGCTTAAAAGATGATTTGCAAACATTTTCTCCTGTGGGTTGTTTTTTCACTTTTTTTTTCTTTTTTTTAGATTTATTTATTGTTTTTGACAGAGAGAGTGAGAGATACAGTCAGAGACAGAGAGAAGGGGGAGGGCCCAGAGTAGTCTCCATAGTTGCACATCATTGGTTTTTCCACATAGTTTTATTCCACAGGCGGGCGGGGCTGCACAGGGCAGGAACTGGGCCGGGGTCTCACCCCAGTGAGAACTGAACTGGGGCACTCCCCAGTTCAGCAGATGGGTCCACTCAGGCCGGGACCGGGATTCGATCCTCGGTCCTCAGGGCTGCAAAGTGAGTGCTTAACCCACTGAGCCATCCCGACTTCCCTATTTTATTGATTTTGGACAGAAACAGAGACAGAGAGAGTCAGAGAGAAGGGGAAGGGCCCAAAGCAGTCTCCACAGTTGCACATCATTGGTTTTTCCACATAGTTTCATTCCACAGGCGGGCGGGGCTGCACAGGGCAGGAACTGGGCCGGGGTCTCGCCCTGGTGAGAACTGAACTGGGGGCACTCCCCAGTTTAGCATATGGGTTGGCATGGGCCAGGGCCGGGACTCGATCCTCAGTCCCCGGGGCTGCAAAGTGAGTGCCCAACCCACTGAGCTATCCCGGCTTCACCTATTTTTCACTTTCTTGATAGTGTCCTTTGATGCAAATAGTTGTTTTTTTTTTAATATATTTTTTTTTATTTATTTTTATTTTTGACAGAGAGAGAGAGATACAGAGACAGAGACAGAGAGAGAACTGAACTGGGGGAGCTCCCAGTTCAGCATATGGTTCCACACGGGCCGGGGCCGGGATTCGATCCCTGGTCCCCGGTGCTACAACTTGAGTGCTTAACCCACTGAGCCATCCCGGCTTCCCCAAGAAGTTTTTAATTATAGTGTGTTTATAAATGTGTTTATTTCTTAACTGTCAATTCTATTCATTGATCTACATGCTTATCCTTATATCAGTACCTCACAATTCTGATTACTATAATTTTGTTGCAAGGTTTGAAACCAGGAGATGTACTTCAATTTTATTCTATTCTTTTAAGATTATTTTGGCTGTTCTGGATCCCTTTAACTTTCATATGAATTTTAGGATCATCTTGTCAATTTCTGCAAAAATACAGCTAGGATTTTTTTTTTTTTTTAAGAATTATTTTATTTATTGATTTTTGACAGAGAGAAACAGAGACAGAGAGAAACAGAGAGAAGGGGGAAGGCCCAGAGCAGTCTCCATAGTTGACAGCATCAGTTTTCCATATAGTTTCACTCCACAGGTGGGCACAGGGCTGCGCAGGGCAGGAACTAGGCCAGGGGATCCCACATAGGCCCCGGCAAGAACTGAACTGGGGGCACACCCCAGCTCAGCATATGGGTCCACATGGGCCAGGGCCGGGATTCGATCCTCGGTCCCCGGGGCGTCAAAACGAGCACTTAACCCGCTGAGCCATCCCAGCTTCCCCCTTCTTCCAGATCTTAAAGAAAATAATTCTGTCTTTCACCATTACATATGATACCATTACATATGATACTAGCTATAGGTTTTACATAAATACCCCTTTATCAGGTTGAGGAAGTGACCTCCTATTCCTACTTTGTTCATTATTTTTTTTAAATGAAAGTGTTGGACTTTGTCAAATGCTTTTGTGAGTCTACTGAAATAATCATGTAATTTTTGTCCTTTGTTTTATTAATATGGTATATTGAACTGATTTTTTTTTTTTTTATGTTGAACCAGCCTTGCATTCCTGGGATGAATCCTACTATATTTATCCATGGTGTCCCTGCAATATCTGTCTAGTTCTGGTATCAGAGTGACATCGCCCTTGTAAAATGAGTTGGGAAGTGTTCTCTCCTCTTCTATTTTTTTTGTAAGAGTCTGTGAAGGCCTTGTGTTAATTCTTTTTAAAGTATTTGGTAAAATTTACCAGGGAAGTCAACTGGGTCTGGACCTGGGATTTTCTTTGTGGGTACTTGTTTTGTTTTTTTTTCTTTAATACTTCAATTTCTGTACTTGCTACAATTCTATTCTGATTTTCTGTTTCCTCTTCAGTCAATTTTAGTAGAAATGTGTCCATTTCATCTATGTTAATTTGTTGTAAGGACTAATTTCTGTAAGGACTATAAGTAATGTCCCCCTTTTCATCTTGATTTTAGTAATTTGTATTTTTCCTCTCTCTCTCTCTCTCTCTCTCTCTCTCTATCTCTCTCTCTCTCTCGTGTGTGAATGAATGTGTGTGTGTGTGGCAGTTTAAACAGAGGTTGTCAATCTTGTTCATCCCAAGTTTTTATTTCATTGATTTTTCTCAATTGTTTTCTATTCTTATTTCATTTACTTCTACTCTATTCCTTATTATTTCTTTTCTTCTGCTTGTATGGGTTTAGTTTGATCTTTTCTTTTTAGTTATAAGGTAGAAGTAAGTTAGATTATCTGAGGTTTTTTAATGTAAATGTTTAGTTATAAAATTCCTTCTTAGCACTGCTTTGGCTGCATTCTGTAAGTTTTGATATGTGATTTTCTGTTTTTACTCATCTCAAAGTATTTTCTAATTCCCCCCCCCCCTTTTTTTTTTTTGTCCATTGGTTAGTATTCAGGGATGTATTGTTTACTGTCCACATTTGTGACTTTCCCAAATTTCCTTCTGTTTTTTATTTCTAATTTCTTTCCATTTTGGTTAGAGAACATATTTTGTATGATTTCAATCCTTTTAAATTTGAGACATGTAGTGTAACTTGTGGTCTCTCCTGGATTATGTTTTGAGAAAAATGTGTGTTCTGCTGTTGTTAGGTGGAGTGTTCTAAAGATGTTCATTAAGTCTTGTTGTTTTATAGTGTTGTTCAAGTCTTCTATTTCCTTCTTGATCTGTCTAGTTGTTCTATCCCTAATCAAAAATATTTTTCCCAAATGGCAACAACAATAAGCATCACAAGCGCTCGCTACCTGACTCCCTAACCTAGTGGAATATACACATTGCTGGCTGCAGGTCTATAGCCTGAGAAGGCTGTGGAGTTAAACAATTTATTCTGAGGCTTCTTTATGATGTCATTAACAGAAATTAAATGGAAAATAAGGAGTTCCATGCATTGACTTCCTACTACATGATCATTTTAATTTTGCTATGAGTGTCTCCTAAAAAACAACTGAACTTATTCATATCCCTACTTCAGCAAATGTCCTAAGTATACTGGGAGATCACTGTAGGCAGGCTTCCTATAGCCAGAGTAGATTGGCTGGCAAACAAGTGGAAGAGTCTTTGTGATGCCAGACTCTTTTGTTCCAAAGACCCTCAATGTGAACTTCAATATGATATATGACTGCAATTGGATTTAATAGGCAAGGGAAATCCACTGACCAAGTCTGTGACTAAAGAAAGGAGAAAAAGAATACAGCTCCCCAAGATATTTAAGCTGCTCTTTGGTCTCCCAGGAATTTTCTGAGCTGCTGGGCAGTACCTTCTACCAGCTAAATCCTTAACCCACAGGCCACCACCCTATGACCTGGGGTGAGGGTGAAGGACAAATGAACTAGGCTTATTACCTACATTCTTTTTATTATTCTTAAAAGATCTCAAATCCTGCCATTTCCACTCAGATAACTTGAGCAGCCCAGGTTTTAGAGAAATGAAATGTTTTTCAAGTAGCTCTGTCTTTGGATAACAATAATCCAATGTACTTTTCAACTCTACCCCCATTTCCTGCCCATTGATACTCCATTATTCATCCTTTCAAAGTCCAGCTCAAATGCTACCTCTTCCACAAAACCTCCCAATCCTCTCTCCACCAGAATGAATAGTTCTTCATGTGTACACACTACTGATACCTGTTTCACAGTGATTCTATTTATCTGGGATATTTAATTGTGAAATGAACTGTTGTACAACAGGGAAATGTGGGCTTTGAAACCAGGTAAACTTCGATTCAAATTCTGACTCCATGACAGCGGTAGACCACTAAAGACAAAATGATCATGTAAAAGCACTGAGCACTCTGTTAATGAATGTCTTTTGTCTATCGTCACCACCTTGCCCTCTTTGAGGGCAAAATCACTTTGTCATATTTGCTTGCCTTCTGCCATGTCCATAAGTAGCATCATTATCACAATAATATTAGTAGATAACATCTACTTCTTATGTGCCGGCACTGATCAAAAGCACAATACATTACATATATTAACTCATTGAATACTTACAAAAAAACCTCAAGTAGGTATTATTATCCATACTTTACAGATAAGGAAACTGAGAAAAGTTAAGTAACTTACCCTAGGTGATACATCTGGTAAATAGCAGAGTCAGGATATGAATCCAGTATATCTGGCACCAAAACTTGCTCTCATAACTATCATACTATACTTTTGTTCTAAGTATGGTCTTTGTCAATGAAGAGATTTCTTTTTTAATGACTATACATAATAACACTTAGGCAAAATCTGACCAAGGCATGGTTAGCTACCCCCAGAATTTCACTTTCCATTAAAAGAAAAACAGGCTTTTCCAAATAAAGTGATAAGATCATCTTATAGAAAACACCTGACATTTTTCTATCACTACCCCAACAAAGTACTATTTAAGTACAAAATTTAGACAGACTTTTTCTTCTGAAGTAAAAACAGTTCAATTTAATCAAGCCTTCCTAAATGTAACAATGAAGGCCAAGTTAGGCATGCAGAAGACTACTAAAGAATTAAGTGATCTTTTCAATTGAAGATCTCACATTGGTTTCACAAATACCTGAAATCCCACAGCAACACTGCAGGGTCTAATTTAGTTACCATTTAAGTTAAAATCCCCAAAATGATTTCAGAATCCAAGAAAATACCTTTTTTTTTTTTTTGTAAAATATTAGTGGTCTAAGCCATGGCCCTTATTACTGTACTTTAATATGATCTAATTTTATGAGGGAATGATTTTATATTAACCAATGCAGAATTTTTCAAAAGGTCATATCCCAGAGAAGACTTACACCACAGAGCAAGCATAACATCCTTTCTTGCTACTCTCACGAATTAAGAATGCACCATCAGGTTTCCCATAAAGCAAGTCCTCTGCTTGTACTCGATTGATATCCTCAACAAACCAGGTTTTCTCATCATAATGGGGCAGGTTTTCATCCTCCTCATTGATAAAATAGGTCCTAAAAATTAAATGTTAAAATATTATTCTAACAATCAAGTTACTCATATCTAAAAACAAATTCATGAATAAAACTCTTCTAAATCTTTAACCACACAATGACAAAGTGAAATTGCAATCAGTTGGATGTTTTTAAACAACTTCATTACTTGCTATGATGCAGAAAGCACAGAATTCAAATTGGATTAGACTCTCATCCAGTAAACGAACACATGGATATCTGAACAAGCAATGTTTTTGTTTCATGTGGTTCAGTAGGTCTCTAAACTCAAGTGCTTATACGTTATTCTTCAGGCAATTCAATTCAAAAGAGGTGCAAAGTTCTCGATTCCATGTCCTCAAGTGACAATGAGAACCAGCATTTATCATGCACAAAGAAGGCCCATGTCTTATATGGGAACAAAGCCCTCTGACAGAAGGGTACAGAGAGAACTTACTCATCAGCATCCTCATTCTTGATTCCCAGCCAGGCATTCAGGCGCTTCTGTCTCACTCCTTTGTGATTCAGCCATCTGCCAGAGGGAAGACACCAGTGTCAGTATCTGTGCAAACTACCTGGACAAAGTAGACACATGCAAGCCAACCAAACTTCCAGAGTCTAGGAACCTCTTATTTATCCCAGTTCCAATGAGAGCAGCCAGTAATTTCCTTTAGTTTCTCTATTACTTTTCCTTCAACTTTCTGCAAAAAGTCAGAAAACAAAGAGCTACTTGGGATTAGGCACTTCTCTCACTTTTCATTTTCCTTTTCTAGGAAGTTATACCACCATGAGCACACAACATAGTTCCACTCAAACACAGTGAGACATTTGTTCCTGAAATCATTAGTCAGGTGAGTATTGTCTCACACATTTGCACTCTCCACTAAGCCAGAGGACTCAATTCCTGTGTGGACTATATTATATTGAGTTTAAAATTCTACAACAGAATTTCAAGGTCTATTTTAGCACCTGAGCAAGCCATAAGAAATTCAGGGTGGCAATTTGAGTAATTAATACAAATTCACTGCATTGCCAGGCAAATCATAGTATTTTAAAATATAGCAACATTTTAGGTGGAAAATGATATATACTAATACATTTATTTCCACTGAAAAGGCTGATGGTCTGAAACTTGAGTGGAATATAAAAGTCTGATCATCACTGTCCACCAACCAAGCTCATGATCATTCAGGCCTCATCATATACGTCACTGCCTCAGAGAGGACTACCCTCACCAACTAAGGCAGTTCCCCAGTCACTCTCTGTACTTTACCTATTTTATCACCTTCATAGTACTTGCCTTGAATTAATTTATATTTTCACTTGCTTATGTTTGCCTCTCCCACTAAAATGTAAGCTGCTTTAAAGAAAGGGGTCTGTCTTATTCATGACTAATCCCAATGCTGAAAACAGTGCCAGCACATAGCAGGTTATTCAATAAATAGTAAGTATTTGCTGGTGGGCTGCTTTTAATAAATATTCATTGTTAACTCCAAGATCATTGTGTATCTCTCTCTGACCCCAAGTACACTAGATAACTTGGCATCACACCTAATTTTAAAGTTTTTTTTAGGGGAAGCCGAGATGGCTCAGTGGGTTGAGCGCTCACTTTGCAGCGCTGGGGACCGGGGATCGAGTCCCGGCCCCGGCCCATGCGGAACTATATGCTGAACTGGGAGCTCCCCAAGTTCAGTTCTCTCTCTGTCTCTGTATCTCTCTCTCTCTGTCAAAAAACAATTAAAAAATAAATAAATAAATATTAAAAAAAGAAAAAGAAAAAAAGTTTTTTTAAAGCTTAGTGAAGCTAGAAAACTAACATAATCTTGACAGAATTTATTTAGTAACAAACCTCCTCTTCCACCACCACTTCTACTAGCAAAATATCTAGATTCTCTCCTCTAAACACTCTTAGCATCCAACTTTTCTATCCTTAAAGAACTGATCTTTCCTTTATGAAAGAGACAAGCTTGAAATGAACAAATGGCACCTATACTTTCTCTTGAGTTCTCATTTTCTTTTAACCACCAACCTCTTTAAATTGAGCTTCCCTTTCTACCACAAGGAACATTAGAACACTAGGGAAAATCCAGGAAAAAGAGAACATATTTGGTCTGCTCTCCATCAATGATGGTGTCCTGCCTTTTCACATAAGCAACTTTTCTAATCTCCCAAAAGTCTATTTCAAATATTACTATATAGTTCTGAGTCCTTAAACATCTATTAACAATACCAGGAACTGACTAGCTTTTTTAAATGATTGTGAAAAAGCTCAAGGAACTTTAGTATGTTATATGCATATTTAACTTATTGAGTAATGCCTAGATCACATGTAAAGGTAGTAAATTCTACAGGAAAAACATCCAGTTCTCATTCTGTTACTACTATATGGCTTTAATCAGCCACTCCTTATGCCTCAGGATTCTCTTCTTAAAAAAAAAAAAAAAAAAAAAAAGGAAGAAAAAAAAAAAACCCAGGAAAAATACTACTCCAATCAATAGCTTACATGAAGTTATCTTAAGAAAAATTATGGGGGGAAAGATGGGATGGCTCAGTGGGTTGAGTGCTTGCTTTGAAGCCCCGGGGACCGAGGATCGAATCCTGGTCCCGGCCCATGCAGACCCACATGCTGAACTGGGGTGTGCCCCCAGTTCAGTTCCTCTGGGGCCTATGTGGGACGCTCCCTGCCCGGCTACTGCCCTGCGCAGCCCTGTGCCTACCTGTGGAGTGAAACTATGTGGAAAACTAATGTCAACTGTGGAGACTGCTCTGGGCCCTCCTCCTTCTCTCTGTCTCTCTCTGTTTCTCTCGGTCTGTCAAAAATCAATAAAATAAATCTTTAAAAAAAAAAAAAGAAAGAAAAATGATGGGAAAGCCGGGATGGCTTAGCGGGTTAAGCACTCACTTTGAAGCCCCGGGGACCGAGGATCAAATCCTGGCCCCGGCCCACGCAGACCCATATGCTGAACTGGGGTGTACTTCCCATGCTAGAGGCCCCCAGTTCAGGGAGGCCCCCAGCCCAGCTCCAGCCCTGTGCAGCACCCGCCCACCTATGTGGAATGAAACTATGTTGAAAACTGATGTACAACTATGGAGACTGCTCTAGTTCCTCCCCCTTCTCTCTGTCTCTGTCAAAATCAATAAAATAGATCTTTAGGGAAAAAAAAGAAATAAAAATGAGAAAAAAAATAGATGTTATCATATCCTTACCTAGTCCTCAACACAGCAAGCAAGAAAAACTATAAGTATATATGGTGTCCTTTCTAAAGGTTTAATTAGCCTTACAAGCCAATTACAACCCCCTAAGAGAAGAAGAGTTTGTGTTTCAGCCTAAGAGAGAGGATTAAACTACTAGGCCATTCCTGAGAGAGGGGAATAGGAAAAAATACTTTGAAGCTACAGCAGAGTCCTGCAGGAGAATTTATGTTTCCATAGAGCCTGGCTAAAGTATGAGATCGGGTAACAAAAAAGGGTGCCCCTTGGATACTCTGGATAAAGGACAAAAAGGTTTTAAGATACAGAATCTGTTGGTGTTGAATAAAGAGATTACTGTGAACAGCACTTCTGAATTTTCTGGAACAGCAGTATTTAACCATATAACAGGGCCCAATGATTATGGCAGAGGAAGCACCCACTGATGGCAGTGATGAGGGACAAGGTGACTTTTGCTCCTCTAGTTTTCTAACATACTTCATGATGACACTGTTAAATGATCCAGGTGTGTGTGTATATGTGTAGGAGATGGGAAGAGCCCTAATCATAACTGAAATAAAATATTTTTCATATAAGCAGGCAGGGGGGAACTTGAAATAAATTAATTTTTATTTAAAAAAAAGAGAAACACAACTAACTTGTCTTGCACCAAGTTTTATAAACTTAACTTCATACTCCCTACTAAAAATATGATAATATGTAAGGCATTTTGAAATGAAAAATTACTTTTAAAAATTTTGTGCCTTTTGGGCCGGAACCGCCATCTTCCAGTAATTCACCAAAATGACCAACACAAAAGGAAAGAGGAGAGGCACCCGCTACATGTTCTCTAGGCCTTTTAGAAAACATGGAGTTGTTCCTTTGGCCACGTACATGCGAATCTACAAGAAAGGTGATATTGTGGACATCAAGGGAATGGGCACTGTTCAAAAAGGAATGCCTCACAAATGTTACCATGGCAAAACTGAAAGAGTCTATAATGTTACCCAGCATGCGGTTGGCATTGTTGTGAACAAGCGAGTTAAGGGCAAGATTCTTGCCAAGAGAATTAATGTACGGATTGAGCATATTAAGCACTCTAAGAGCCGAGACAGCTTCTTGAAATGTGTGAAGGAAAATGATCAAAAAAAGAAGGAAGCCAAAGAAAAAAGCACCTGGGTCTAGCTGAAGCGCCAGCCTGCTCGACCCCGGGAAGCACACTTTGTCAGAACCAATGGGAAGGAGCCTGAACTGCTGGAGCCCATTCCCTACAAATTCATGGCGTGAAGAGACTTCTGTACCATTAACACTTACCTGCTAAAAACACCTGCTAAAAACACTTAGCCAGTGAAAATGTTGTGCCCTCCCCCAATAAATATTTAAAGAAAAAAAAAAAATTTGTCATGAGATAAATTAAGGAGTAATTCACTATTTGAAAAAAACAAAACAAAACCCAGACCATCTTTGGTGGAAATGTAAAATAGTGCAGCTACTATGGTAAAGTGTGGCAGTTCCTCAGTTGAACATAGTTACAACATGACCCATCAACTTCCACTGCTCAGCATACACTCAAGAAAACTGAAAACAGCTGTCTATACAAAACTTGTACATGAGTGGTCAGAGCAGCATTATTCACAATAGCCAAGAGTTAGAAACAACCCAAATGTCTTATCAATTGATGAATAGTTAAACAAAATATGGTATATCCCAACAATGGAATATAATAAAGTACTGATATATGCTACATGTGGATGAAGCTTGAAAACATTATGCTGAGTGAAAGAAGCTACTTCGAAAACACTACATTTGATTCCATTTATATAAAATGTCCACAATAAGCAAACCCACAGAGATAAAAATAAATTAGTGGTTGGTTAGGTAGGGCTGGAGAGAATGGAGTGATAGGGGGAGCTCCCAGTTCAGCATATGGTTCCGCACGGGCCGGGCCGGGATTCAATCCCGTGGTCCCCGGTGCTGCAAAGTGAGCGTTTAACCCACTGAGCCATCCCGGCTTCCCTGGGATATTTCTTAATATCGCTTTCCAGGGCAAAGACATGCTTCCATTCATTCCTTTGGTCCATGACACAGACTTCTTGAGCCTTTCTTCCGCTTCATTATGTAACCAGAACCATATAAGCATTCCAAGAGCAGACACACCCTGATTTTAGACAAAGGCATCTCCTTGCCTTGTTTTCAAAGCTCTTCTGTATGCTTTATGTACTTGCTTGACTTTTGAGGGGCCACAATAGCAAACTGAAATAATCTCTAGAAAGCAATGTTACTAAAAACTATCCAACACAGTGTAGTTAGTTGTAATTGTTTGCCCCAAAAACAATCACCTTAAATTTTCCTCTGCTGAAACTCAACAGCCTCTGTTCTAACCTCTCCCTTTCCCAAAGGAACTCTGACATCTATGGAAAACCTAGTCAAAGATCTTAACTCTTGTCTCCTGCCGGGAGTCTGAATTGAGTTGTTTTACATGCATGCAAGTCACCCATAAACATACCGGTATTTCATAACAGTATATTCATTACCTAAAACTAAATTACTATATTTCCTTTCTCATGGGTTTTCTTCTTTGAAGCAGTAATTTATCCTAAAAACCTAATCCACATAATTTGTTCTGATAATATCTCTTTCAATCTATATTTGGATAATATCCCTATATCTAGCTAAATCATATTTTTCCATAATATTATCTTTCACACCTATTAACATATTTCTATTACTTAAATAGAGAATTTCATTTCCTAAACATAAAAACCCTTTAATACATTTTTTTGTACATTTATTTGTGGGGCCCCCCCTCCCACTATCAGTGTCCTTTGCCTGTGCCTATGTGCTTCTACTATATAACCAAAGATTCTGGCTTTTGTGTTTTAGGCAAACATTAATCTGTACTTTTTAAGCTGTATCATTTTGCTCATGCCATAGCCACCCCTGAGATTTCCAAAGCATTTGTATGGATTAGAGTCCTACACTGAACTTAGGTTAAGGTGACCAGATTTTAACATTGGTAAAGTGGGACACCACTGACCGGGGCGGAGGGGGTTCTTGATTAAAAATTTGGTCTATCTCCCGCCGTTCCCTAGCTTGTCGTGCATTCTTTCCAAAAATTGGGACTTTTTTAAAATGCCGCGGGATGCGGGACAAATTGTTAAAAATCGGGACTGTCCCGCCAAAAGCGGGACGTCTGGTCACCTTAACTTAGGTAAACTCTGCTTTCCTACATTCTTACAATCTCAATGGCCAGTTCTCGGTTACAGATCCCTTCTTCTACTGCTCAAGTTTCTAGTGCCAGCAGTGATCAGGTGCTGGTGGTCCCCACACAGGCCCCAACTACTCACACTAGGTGCTGATCTCGGATCTTGCGCAGCTGAATCAGGTCAGGTTTGATACTGTTCATTTTTTTATCTATTTCCCGGTTGTCCAAAGCTTGTTTCTTCAAATCCTGCTCTAGACGCACTTTGCTGTCATGAATCTCACCCAGACGTGATTTCAATTTGTCGTAATTCATCATAATTCTGTGAAAATATTTGACATGTTAAGGTTAAAATAGAAACCAAGCAGAAGCATTCTATAGTGTGAGCAAAGACCTAATATAATAAGCATGGTTGACATCTGCTGTTTTAACCTGGCCCATATACATTCCCACTCTTCTGGTAATAGCACCCTGATGGTCCCTGTAAGTAAGGGTTCCCTGCCCCTCTCTCAGATTCAGGGGTGAACATCCATACAACCCAGACTGGCCAATAACAGTATTCCATTCCATTCTATCCCTACCCTCAGGCCACAGTGAATGGTTCAGAAATGGGGAAAACACCTAAACTGACTTAATAACAGCCAATTCTAGGACTTCCACCAGAGCTGTTATAAACAGAGAGTCTCTCTTTCCACTGGGATTGTTACATTATGAATACATATGTGATTATACGACTCCCAGCTGCTATACTGCCACCTCATACAGAAAACCTACCTGAGGATGAAGCCAAAACAGAGGAAAACTGAACCAAGAGACAGAATACAAGACAAAATCCTGATGACCTTGTTTGGGCCCTGGATCAAGCTATTATTGAACAAGTAAAGATATATGTATGAGATCAAGATATAAAATACATTACAGTTGGCCTGTCTACACTTGAATCTCTGGCCTGTCACCATGTGGCTATGGGCAAGTTATTTAACTTCTCTTTGCTTTCATTTCCTCTTCTGTTTAAAATGCATATTTTGGTAAGCACTCAGTAGATGATAGCTATAAGCTTTTCCAAAACATGAAGTTTACCTTCCTCTGGACCTTTAAGGCAACGATTCTCCACATTATTTATTTATTTATTGACATTATTTATTTGTCATTCAATATATGGTTTTATATTACTATTAAAACTTCATGCTACTTTACCTCCCTTTGCAACTAGACAAGTTGTTTTTTATTTATTAATAATCGCCCTTTATTGATAGCATATGCTGAGATATATACACACACAAACATGACTTTCTATACCATGAATGTGTATGTATGCCGGTGTGTGTATCACTTAATTCTCAAGGCATTTCAATAAGATATTATCCACAGTTTATGGAGGAGGAAACAGGTTGACAGAATTAAGTAACTCACCCACCATCACACAGCTAACTGACAGTCAATACATAATACAAGCCCATGGTTTTAACCATTAAGCTATATTGTCTCACAGCACTCAGCCCTATTCTTTTGCACACAGAAGTTCACTAACACTTTTGGTGCTAATATGAGAAATAATTTTGCTTTTCCCTTATACAAGATTCATTTTTATTTATCATCTACTTTTTTACTACTCATACCACTGTCATCTGGCTCAGTCTTCCAAAACACCACTAAATTTACTTTGAGAAGTCTTCCAAAATCCTTTTAGCTGCCAGATCCAATACTTCTTATGCTGTTCATTTTCTGTGCATAATCTCATTCTTAGTATCTGCCATCACCTACACATTTGTACCTCCCAAATCCTTTCTGTACCCTGAGTTCCAAATCCAACAGACTTTCAGACAACTCCATTTGGGTTCTCATAGGAACCTCAAACTCACTGGTTCCAAGCACAAACTCTCTTCACAGACTCTATTTTGGTAGGTAACACTATCCCTTAATCACACATACCCCTTAGTTATTAGGAATAATCTTTGACTTATCCCATACCTACCATTCCTGGTCAGGTCTTAAGTCCTCAGCACTGCCATTAACTCCCCCTTCCTTTCCGGCCACTGGCCTGGTTTGGGCTCTCACCACCTTTTAACCTGATGACCACAAGGACTGCAGTTACCTGCAACAGTCAGGCTGCTCTTCCTGCCCATGGTCTTGTTCCACCTCCAAATTATTCTCATAACAGGTGCTGGAACTATTAATATTAGGGAAAACAAGCCATCATCCTTACTCTCAACAAGCTCACAGTTTAGTGAGTGAGACATTCAGTAAATGTTACAGTAAAGATCAGGACCAGATATTGTAGGGGTAGGAACAAAAAGCCCCAAAATAGTCTAGGAAATCAGGGAAGATTTTTCTAAAGAAAGTCATGTCTAAGTTGAGTCCTAAAGGATGAGCAGGAGTTAGCACTTAGGAGGATGAACAAATGCAGAAGAGAGGCGGTTGGTTCAGTTTAGTGGGGAGAGCAACTATTTCCATATGGCAGAACTGTGAAGTTTGAGGGATTAAAGCAGACACAACAGATTATTGGGGAAGAAAAGAAGTCTTGTCTCACTGATGTACTTGGAGGTATTAGGCAGATTTACCGTTCAATTTCCTTTTCATTCCCCTCTCTGCGAAATCGCTCAATATATTCTTTTCTATATTGTTCTTGTGTGTGACACTGCTCTTCAAATATTTTAATTGTTTCATTAAAAGCTTCAATTGCAGTCCGCTTCATCTGTATTTCCTGTAAGAGAGAAAAAAACATATGCTTCATTATCTTTATTTTTTTTGTAACTCTGGTCTTATCAAACTCTTACAATTCTAGTTACAATTCCATATAAGACCAGATTCAGAAGACTAAAACAAGACCCTGTATTTAATTCCTACCCTTATTACTTACATGCAAAATGCATGATTCAAACCTTAAAAGAAAAAAGAAAAAGAACTATTACCCGAAGTATAGCTGGGAATCACAGAAAGGCCTCTGAGTTGCTAAAAGGGATTAACTCTGAACACCCTGAAGACAAGGATAAAGTTCTGCGTTTGCATCTATTGTAGTGCTGACCCCAAAAGGTCCTGAAGGAGTGAATGGAGAGCACAGAGTCCATGCACCAATGTGCAAGCCTTATTCTCAGAGCCCTGTAGAGTCTAGTCTTACTTTCATTTCTGAAGCATGTCACTTTTTAACAGATCCATCAGTAGATTAATCTGATTAGAAGCAGATAACACAAAAAGGAAGAATAGCTGCTAAAATCAGATGGAAAATATGATGAAGAACTAAAAACCTCATAAAACAAAGCCTAGTATGCTAAGCCATTCCACATGGGGTAAGTAGTCCTACACAAGGCAGTAATTCTAAGGGAATTGGCAGACTTTAGCATATGAATCATAATTCCCCTAAAACCTTCAAAGAGGGTTAGATTTTGTTCAATTTATTTTAGAAAGTCAAGAACTGTATAAAGGTCTAGAAAGTTTACTATCCTGAATGTTTACAATTAAAGGTTTGGTTCTTATAGGATAATCCTTCAACTATCCAGTACTGATTAATTTCAACAAATGATTATTGAAAATCCACTATACAGGAAAGTACCATCGGTGATAAAAGAGATTCATAAAACATGGAACTTACTCTTCAGGATTCAGAATAATACATAGGTGAAATAGATTTCTAAACTCTAGTAGGTTTTGTTTCATGTAGGGAAAATCAAGTGGGATGACTTAGTTACTTAATGCTTTACAAAGGCTTCATGGAGAAGACAACATTTGAGCTGAGTCTCAAAGAATTGGGGTAGAGGAAGAAAATACAGCATTGCACATAGATGGCATAGCATGATGTGTACATAAAATAATGGGAATGTTCAGGGATCAGCAATTGCTCAGTAGGCCTGGAACATAAGAGTATTAGCAGATGAGGAAACTAGAACCTTATAATGTTCCACATAGTTGAGGTTATAGCATACATATCTCAAACAGCAAACTTATTGAAATGCCCAAATCTAAATATCTAGCTACAAATTCTACAGCTCTCAAATTATAGTGGAGGATCTTGGCTCCCTTGCAAGGTTAGAAATTATCTATAGGGGAAGCCGGGATGGCTCAGTGGGTTAAGCGCTCATTTTGCAGCCCCGGGGACCAAGGATCAAATCCCAGCCCCAGCCCATGCAGATCCATATGCTTGACTGGGGGGTGCTTCCCATGTGGGAGGCCCCCAGTTCAATTCTCGGCCCCTGGTTAGGTCCCTGGCTCGAGGGGGCATGCCTCCCATGCAGGAGGCCCCTGGCCCAGTTCCCACCCTGTATGGCCCCAGCCCACCTGTGTGGAATGAAACCATGTCGAAAATTGATAACGTACAACTATGGAGACTGCTCTGGGTCCTCCACCTTCTCTCTCTCTCTGTCTCTGTCTCTCTCTGTCTCTGTCAAAAACAATCAAATAAATCTTAAAATAAAAAAGAAATTACCTATAAAGCTCTGGCACTGTATCTTCAAAGGAAACACCAATAATTTAGATTTTTACTAATACTGGTATAATGTGTTGGTAGGTAGGGCAGCAAAGGAAAAAGTATTTGCAATCACTGCCAAAGCAGCAACTCCGCCATAAATAATGCCACTATACCTACCACCAAAACAATAAACCTACCTATATTTACACCCCTTCTTTCTCTTCCCTTTATCTATATAATACATGTGCTCTGGGTCTCACCTCCTCATCCTTTCTCAGGTACATCATTCCATCACATTAGCCAACCCCTCTGATATCATTAGCTTTCCCAGTCTAATGGTTTCTTTTCATCAACATACAAACAAGCTCTAGTTCTCAAAAAGTTCTGGAAAAAAAAAAAATCTAACCCTAAATGTTCTTCCAGTCACAGTTAAGCTTCTTAAAAGAGTTGTTTATATGGGGTGTCTCTCTTGCCTTATTTCTCATTCACACTCCAACTCACTCTATTCTGGCTTCTGTACTCACCATTCCACAAGATTGCTCTTGCCAAGGTCGCCATTGATCTCTGCCAAATTCCTGTCTCTTCTCCCAATCCATCACTAAATCCTATCACTTTTCCTCCTAACTATATATAATTCTAATGTCAGCTATCTCTATATGCAGTCTATTCTCTCCCTGTACCTACTCTGACTCAGGATACACAATATCGTTCCCATTCTCTGGGAAGAATTCACTTATATCAAAGCAATCTAGATTTTATCTAAGATTTCATAGAAAAAACAGAGGAAGTCTATAACACTTATAAACAGTATAACACTTGCAAATAGAGGAAGTCAATTGTTTCATCCCCTTTGACAAATCTCCTATACTGCTGATCACTGGATCCCTCCCTCTAACCCCCCACATCTCAAAGCTTTAACCTTCCATGGCTTACTTGTCTTTGCTCAGCCCCATCTCAAGTCTTGCTCTCAATTTTCACATAGAGACATTTAACCATCTTTTAGCTTCAACCTACGTAGTAGCTTTTTGGTTGCCCACCATACCCAGCTCTCCAAACAGGGATTTCAAGTCCAGAATCCAGATTTATATGAGCTGCTCAGAACTTATCATTTTCTGTTAAGTCCTCAATATTACTGAGATTCTGGGGCATATGGAGCTTTCTCTGCTTTCTCCAACCATGACAGAAAGCAAAACTGCAGTTCTATACAAGCCAAAGCCACATGCACCAATGCCCATTTTTCTAGCTTTTATTCACAGGAGGGTTAGCTAGACTCCATTTCATACCATGAGTTTGACTCCAGGCCCTAGTCACTGGTAGAGTGATTCTGGTTCTTCATCTTACATAAATTCATTCAACAAATAGTTGAATACTAACTATATGCCAGGCATTATTTGAAGTGTTTGGAATATATAAGTGAACAAGTTCAGATAAAGATTTCTGTCTTCCTGGAACTAACAGCTTAGATGGTTATACAGACACAACAAGTAAATAAATTATATACAGTAGACTCCATTAACTGGAACACAAGCAACCAGCACTAAAATTTTGTCAGTTGCTTGAGATTTTGCTGGTTGCTTGAGAGTGCTGGTTACTTGAGTTCTGGTTAACAGTCTACTTACATTTATCTGGCATCTACCAATTTCCACGGGTACCAGTTAACTGGGAGTCTACTATAGGTGGCTAGAAGGTAAAAAGCATTATGGAAAAAATAAAAGTAGGCTGGGTAAGGAAGGTTGGAATGCAAGTTGCAATTTTAAATGAAGTTGTCAGGAAGGCCTGTTGAGATGACAGCATTTGAGCAAAGACTTGAAGGAGGTGATAGGGTTAGGCAGGTGACTATATGGGGGAGGGGGGATGTTTCAGGCAAGGAAACTGCCAATGCAAACACAAGAAGGTAAGAAGGAGGTCTAGTATTTTCTTATTTTTTAAGATTCATTTTATTAAAAAAAAAAAAGATTCATTTTATTGTTTTGACAGAGAGAGACACAGAGAGACAGAGAGAAGGAGGAGGGCCCAGAGCAGTCTCCACAATTGTACATCATCAGTTTTTTACATGGTTTTGTTCTACAAGTGGGCAGGGTCCATGAAGGGCAGGAACTGGGCCAGGGGCATCCCGCATGGTAGGCACACCCCTGTGAGCTGGGGGCCAAACCAGGGGCTTCCCACATGAGAAGGGGCACACCCCAGTTCAGCATATGGGTCTGTATGGGCCAGGGCCAGGATTTGATCCTCAGACCCCAGGGCTGCAAAGCAAGAGCTTAACCAGCTGAGCCATCCCAGCTTCCCTGGCAGGTCTAGTATTTTCAAAGAACAGGAGGGAGGCTAGTGTGGCTGGAACACTGTGAGCAAGAGTTTTAAAAAAAAATGAGGTCAGAGAGGAAGAGGAGGCATATCATATGGGCCTTATAGAAAAAACCTGTGGCTTTCCATATGTTTCAAATGGGTCTCAAACAGAGGAGCTGTGATCTTACCTATGTTTTACAAGTATCGCCTAGCTGCTATATTGATAATTGATCAGGAGAAAGGGGGCATGGTTAAGGGCAAGAAGATCAACTAGAAAGTTTCTGTAGTAAATCAAGGCAAGAAATTATAGTGGCTTACATCAAGGTATTAGCAGCGAATGCAGTGAGAAGGGGTTGGATTCTGGGTAGTATATTCTAAAGGTAAAGTCAACAAGAATTCCTGATGGATTGGATGCAAGGTAGGTATAATAGAGAGATGCTAGTAGGATGACTTCCAAGGATTTTGGCCTGAGCAAGAAGATATGATTGCTCTCAATTGAGATGGGAAAAGCAAAGAGAAGAATAATCATGAGGCTGGATATCAGAGTTCAATTTTGGACATGCTAAATTTGAGATACTGGGGATGCTGAGATAGCCCAGTAGGTTGAGTGCTTGCCTTCCAACCATGTGGTCCAGGGATCGAGTCCCGGCCCCAGCCCGTGAAAGCCCATGTGCTGAACTGCAGTGCAGCTGGTAACTGCCAGGATGGCGGCCAAGGTTCTCACCTCCCATGCAGGAGGCCTCCAATTTGGTTCCCACCTCACGTGGCCCCACATCCACCTTATAGAATAAAACTATATCACAACTAATGATGTACAACTATGGAGACTGCTCTGGACCCTCCCCTTCTCTCTCTCATCCTCTCTCAAAACAATAAAATATATATTTTTTAAAGTTTTTGAGATATTTATTAATATTAAATATCCAAGTGAAGCTGATGAATAAGTAATTGGATGTACGAGTCTAGAGTTAAGACAAGTTAGAAGGACCAGAGATAAAATTTTGGGAGTTACTGGCATATAGACAGTATGTAAAGCCATAGATTGAAATCAACAGAGAGTAAATGAGTAACTAGAAAAGAGGAAGATCAAGGTTAAAGAGGAGAAATCAGCAAAGAGACTGGAAGGAACTACCAAGAAATCAAACTCTCAGTTGCCTCTGCTGATTTCCAGATCTGACAGTTTCATTTATGGTTATTATTATGGATTCCCATTCCACCTCTATCTACAGAAATATTTATACTGTTTTTGCATATAGCCATTTGCTTTTAATGTTTATCATTTTAGTGTGAGATATAACATAAGTAAAAATGCATAAGACAAACATCTTACCAAATTATTATAAAATGAACATCCACTAGCAGCACCCCAGAAATTCCCTGTTTATCCTTTCTGGATCACAACTCCCTGCTTCTCCCCAGTCCACCTCCCCATCTTTAAAGAGTTATTTTTATTATTTTTGACAGACAGAGAGACAGAGCAAGACAGAGAGAAGGGGGAGGGCCCAGAGCAGTCTCCATAGTTGACAGAATTAGTTTTCCATATAGTTTCACTCCACAGGTGGGCATAGAGCTGCGCAGGGCAGGAACTGGGCCAGGAGCCTCCACATAGGCCCCAGCAAGAACTGAAAGTGGGGCACACCCCAGTTCAGCATACGACTGGGCCAGAGCTGAGATTAGCTCCTCGGTATCCAGGGCTGCAAAGCAAGCGCTTAACCCACTGAGCCATCCCAGCTTCCCCAACACCTTCCCATCTTGATAATATTAGCCTTACCTTTATAAAGATAATTTCCTTTTATTCTTATGGTTTTACCACTTTATGTTCTCATTGAAAATAGTTAAAATTTGCCTGGTTTTGTACATTACATGAATAGATTTATATGTATTTTTTTGCATCTTTTATTCTATATTCTCTGAGATTAAACATAGTGCTGTATGTTGCCTTTAAATAAATATACACACACAAATATAGTAATCCATCATTGCTTTGTTTGATGCAGAGGAAAGGGATTAAAGTATGCCATTTTGACTAATGCACATTGTGTTTAACAAATATTGTCAGAGTACATCAAACTTTTGAAGAATAGGCCTTCATTTCTCCCTCTGTGTTTCTATAAAGTGAAGCATAGAATCATTCCTAGACTAGGTATTCAATACATGTTTTTGAATGGTTATCTTGACCATTTTAAACCAGATTGTCTGTCTGTCTATCTGTCAGACACACTCACTCACTCCAATATAGTTTGGGCTGCCATTATTTCCATCTCATGGATGGGAACTTGATGCACAGACAGACTCTCTCAAGGACATAAACAGTTTTTAATATAACCAGAATTAGAAAATAAATCTCCTAAATTCCAATTCAGTTCATTTTATGTATTTTTAAGAAGATAATACAAGAACACAGAAAAAAATATTAATCAAATAATGTAAAAGAATATATAGTAAAGAGTAAGTTTTCTACTTTTGGACTCTCACAGCCTTAATTATCTTACCCAGAGGGTATACCAATTTCTGACCAGAGTTATCCTGAGCACATATTATAATAACGTAAAATATCACCATCTACTCTCTTTTATTAATCATAAATGACAGTATACCACATATATTTTTCTATAGCTTGCTTTCTTTTTCCTTTCTAATGTACCTTAGAAATCACTCAAAATCAGTAAATAAAGACCTCCTTCATTCTTTTTGATGGTTATAGAATAGTTAATGTTTCATTTTGTTTTAAAAAGAAGGCCATTTTGCTTTAAAATAATAGATGCATATTATTATTTCCTTCTATTTTAATTGTATTTTCTCCAAATACCTCCAAGTCTACCACCCAAAACATCCCAGTATATTTTCACAGTCTTCCCTCCAAAGCTGAAATCACACTGTACACACAATTCTACATGGCTGTCTCCTTTACCTGCAACTACATCATAAGCATTTCTCTGGTCATCACAAATTCCTAAACAGCACTTAATAACAGCAGTTGCTGGGGAATGGGGACTTTTACTTTGTATGCAATAATTCATACAGAATTCAACAATACTTTATATTGAATTTAGCATGCATACTTACATAACCTCTATACTTTTTAAAAATAAGAAAAATTTAAAATAATTTCTGAATAATGATTTTAATAGCTATATAACATTCTATGTATGATCATTTCATCTTCCCCTAATGTTAATCATTTATGTTGATTCAATCTGAAAATGTCTCAGTAAATTTTTCCCCATTCTATCCCAAACATTGGCCTCATCACAGATTATTCATCTAGAAGAGCTAAAAGAATACAGAAAAACTAAAATTTGCAGTATAAAAAAAAGCATACACATAGCAGCACACCATAGAAACACCATAGTATCAGATAGAAAGAAAAAATTTAAATCATTCTGAATAACTAATTAATAAAAGAAAATTTGGAAAATAAAATGAAAACAAACATCTCACAACATAAAATAGACCATTATAGCTTTTCTTGCCACTGTAATTCCACATCTTTCCCAATTGTACTATATCTCATTACTAATTTGTAATCCTCAGAGGTCAATAATCCCTAATCTGCCCCACCAAACATGAGGTCCCTGTTGCAGTCTCTATCATTACACTGCCCACCACAAAAACTAGCTAGGAAATAAGGGCAAGCACTTTGGGCTGGGAAACTCAAGAGCATAAATACTTTGGTCAGAACAAGGCACCATGAGTTATAGCACTACTGGAATAGCTCACAGCTGACCAACCCTTCCACAGCTAACAATTATAAACTATAGACAAAGATATAAAAAACAAGTATTGTACATTATAGTCAAATTGTCAAAAAACAAAGAATCTTAAAAGCAGTGAGAGAAGTAACTTATCATGTAGAAAGGATCCTCAATAAAATTAATAGCTGATTTCCTATCAGAAACCATGGCAATCAGAAGGTAGTGGGATAGTATATTTGAAGTCCTCAAAGAAAGAAAACTGTCAACCAAGAATTCTACATCTGGCATGGCAATACTGTCCTTCAAGAATGAAAGAGAAAAAGAAAAAAAAGAATAAAGGCAAAATTAAGATATTCCCAGATAAACAAAAGCTGAGGGAGTTCATTACCAATAGACCTGACCTACAAGAAATGCTAAACAAACTCCTTCAGGCTGAAGGACATGATAGTAACTCAAAGGCACATGAAGAAAAAAGAACCTAGTAAATGTAACTGCATAGGTGAATATAAAAGCCAGTACTATTGTATTTTTGGTAGGTAACTCTTCTTTTTATCCATATGATTTAAATGACAAACACAATAATAATTATAAGCTTATGTTAATGAGCATACAATGTATAAAAATAGAATTGGTGAAAATAATATAAAGAGAGAGGTGACAAAGATGTATGGAAAAAGAGTGTTTATACAAAGGCTGTCCAGAAATATCCAGTCATGTAATATGAAAAATAGAGTTATTACGGCTGGATTTTTTCTGGACAGCTCTCAAATACTATTGAAAACTTATGAGTGATGGAAAGTGAGCTGATTCTGGGTGGTGAGCACATAATGCGACGTATAGACAATGTAATGTAGAATTGTACACCTGGAAACAATGTAATTGATATCAATTAATGTCAGCCCAATAAATTTAACAAATAAATAAATAAATAAAAAGAAAACTTCTTGAACAATAAGTTAGTATTATTCATACTAGGTTGTTACTCAATTAAGATGTTAACTGTAACTGACAGAACTAGCAAAAAAATCAGTAAAGATACAGAATATCTGAATGAACCATTAATCACTTTGACCTAACTGATATTTATAGTGCACTATACCAACAACTGCAAGAGCAGTATACCAGCAACTATATTAATCTTTGTCAGTGTACATTGAATGTTTACAAAAATAAGACATGTGCTAGGTTAAAAGTCAATAAATTTCAAGATGGTAACCCAGATGAATACAAATATGTTTACTGACTACAACAAAATTAAATTAGAAACAAATAATATCTAGAAAGGCCCCCAATACTTAGAAATGAAAGAACATATGGGCCAAAGAAGAAATCACAGGGAAATTAGAAAATACTTAAAAGTGAATAATGAAGTAAGAGTATAACAAAATTTGTAAGATGTACCTACAGTAGTCCTTAGAAGGAAATTTGTAGCTTTAAATGCTTATGTTAGAAAATAAGGGGGAAGCCAGGATGGCTCAGTGAGTTGGGCGCTCACTTTGCAACCCTGGGAACGGAGGATCCCCAGCCCATGTGGACCCATATGCTAAACTGGGGTGTTGCCCTTGCAGGAGGCCCCCAGTTCAGTTCTTGCCCCCTGGTTAAACTATGAAGAATGCTCTGGACCCTCCCCAACTCTCTCTATCTCTGTCTCTCTCTGTCTCTGTCAAAAACAATAAAATAAATCTTAAAAAAGAAAATAACATTTTAGGGGAAGCCGGGATGGTTCAGCGGGTTAAGCAGTCGCTTTGCAGCCCTGGGGACCTAGGACTGAATCCCGGCCCTAACCTGTGTGGACCCACATGCTGAATTGCGGTATGCTTCCCATGCAGGAGGCCCCCAGTTCAGTTCTTGCCCCCTGGTTAAACTATGGAGATTGCTCTGGGCCCTCTCCCCTCTCTCTGTCTCTGTCTCTCTCTGTCTCTGTCAAAAACAATAAAATAAATCTTTTAAAAAAAAAGAAAATAAAGTTTTAAAACTAATGAACAAAATTTTTTACCTTAAACTAGGAAAAGAAGAAAAAATTAAATTGAAATAAAGCATAAGAAAGGAAATAATAAAGATAAAAAAAGAAATCTATAAAATAGAAAACAAACAATAGGGGAAAAAACATTATTATTATCTACTAGAAAGGATTTAAACAAGTTATTATACTGAGAATTTACTTTGAACTTAGTAGAATGGACAAATACTATTATACCATGCCAGGGATTCCCAACCCTGTGCCCGCAGGCACCATGGCGTCTGCGGCCCTATTTGTGTGCACCCGCCATTATTTTACTGCATCAGAAGTTTTTCATAAACACTAAGTAAAACTATAATTTATTTGTATACATTTGTTAGAATTTTAAAATATTGTTTGAGTATCTACACAGGTTTATTATATACGTTGGTATGTTTGCGTATGTATAAGTTTTTCCCTAGCTTTTCCCTTTGTACATGTCATGTCTTGTTTAGCCGCTGCACTCTTTAAACTCTCCTCCACCCAACCGGGAGACGCGAAGGTGCCATTTGGATTGCAGTTGCTGGACTGATCGGGTCGTGACGGTGAGCTAGGATCACGGTGTTTTGATATATTTGATTTTAAATGAACTAAAAGCGAGGTAGGTAATCTATTATTATGGTGGCAATTTGATATGATATTGTAGTTCTATAACTATTTTTATTTTTATTTTTTTAGTCCTAAAATGAGTGAACCAAATAAGAGAAAACGAACCTATAATTTTAACACAGACTGGGAGGAATCCTATTGTTTCATTAATTTAAAAGGTAAATGCGTTTGCCTGTTGTGTGGCAGTAGTATTGCAGTGCCAAAAAAACAGAATGTTGAACGTCACTTTCAGACAAGTCATACCACTTTTGATACGAATTATCCACTTAAATCTGAAGTAAGAAAGAAAAAAATAAATCAACTAAAATTAAGTTTAACTACTCAACAGACTGTTTTCACTAGACATGTGGAAAAATCTAAAAAGGCAACCATTGCTTCTTTCAAAATTTCTCACATGCTGGCAAAGAAGAAAAAACCTTTC
>PVKE010003191.1:0-74468 GCA_004027555.1 Craseonycteris thonglongyai
ACCCACCTCCAGCACACCCACCTCCAGCATGCCCGTATATAACACCCACCTCCAGCACATCCACCTCCAGCATGCCCACCTCCAGCACACCCACCTCCAGCACGCCCATATATAGTACCCACCTCCAGCATGCCCACCTCCAGCACGCCCACCTCCAGCTCCCCGAAGAACACAAGAGAGATTGCAGTGGACGAGAAGCATGAGGGGACGTAGTGCAGGGCTTGGGGATGGTCCTGCTAAACCTGTGGAGGCTCCTTGCTCCTCCCTGGGAGCCTCAGGACAGATGAGATGGTAGGATCTTTGATTCAGGGTTCCGAACCACCTGTCCCCAGGGCTTCCCCAAGCTCCGTCTTGGGGACACTGTGCGGGGACTGTGATGGGGAGCAGAGGACAGGAGCCTGGGCCCTGTTTGGTTACCTGAAGGCACGGCGAAGTTTCTCCCCCAGTGGGTACGTCCGGTCCTTCTTCTCAAACTCATCGTCCAGGAGCGTGAGCGAGTACGCGGCTCTGTCTACCAGGTAGCGGGGCCGGGGCTGGCTCATGTCTGGGGCATTGACAGGCTTTGGGAGAAGCAGAGAAGGGCAGGGTGAGGAGCATCCTCCCCACAGCCAGCTGGGGCCTGCTTGCTCGCATTCTGACTACGGCCCTTTTATGTTGGCCTTCCCCGCCCTGTCCGGGAGGTGCCTCCCTTCCTCCTCGCAATGAGTCTCTCCACCAGAGCGCATCTTCTGGTGGCTTTCCTGCCCAGGCCCTGATGATGCACCTACTCACCCTGGCTGTTTGGCTTGGCGCTCGGTGTGTGGCTGGCCCTTGGCTCCTGTCACATCACCGTCAGGCCAGGGCTGGAGTCCCAGCTGGGAGGTAGCATGTGGATTCTGTCTCCTGCCTCCCCACCCCCCAAGGACTCTGGTGGTCCCCAAGCCCCACTCCCTTCCCAGACCTCAGTTTTCCTGGCAGAAGGTTTCATACCATTCGGTGAGTCAGCTTGGGAGAAATAGAGAAGACAGCCTGCCCCGAGACAGGGGAAGGACCGAGGGGACTCCAAGGAGGACCCCTCTTGAAGGAGACACCTAGGACTTCACCAACACGTTCCCCCGGGGGACAGGGGGACCACAGAGTGCTCGGGGCCTCAGGATGGTCTGCACTGTCAGGCTCTCCCACGCTTCTTGTGTCTAACCTTGTATGACTGTTTCCTTCCTCCTCCATATTTGCGCAACCTGGCGGATGTTTGGAAGCCAGACAGCAGAGAAGAGTGTCAGAGACCTGCAGGCCCAGGGGAGCTCCCTGCAGAAACCTCTCCCCGTCCACTGGTCCCCTCTTCTGTCCCCTACCTGGCAGAGCCGGGAGAAGCCCCCTGGCTAACCACAGAGGAGGGGCAGGAAAGCCCATGGGGTAGGCTTAAGCGGAGGGCTGACTTCTGGGAGTTGGGGTGTGTGGAGTGGCTGGGGCCAGTTTGGCAAAAGATCTGAGATGGGGTTGAAAGTGAGAAAGCCCTCAGGGGGGGCTAGGGAGGCCCCCTGACTTCCTAGAGGGGAGCCTGGGTGCATGGGAGGTCCTTAGAGCGGGGCGGTGGAAGGTTTTGGTGGAGGAGGACATGGGACAGGGGAGAAGAGCATTAAGGAGGGTTCCAGAAACCTGCATTCTCATCCTGGTTTTATCGGTGAGGCGGAAGGGGCGGCCTTACCTCTCTGAACCTCAGGGTGTGTGTCTGTCAAGTGGGGGTAACAGTGCCACCTCACAGGGCTGTTGTGAGGTCCCCGACCAGAAGGGTTATGTGCTAGGTAAAGAAGGGAGCACAGGTGAGTTGCTGTTATGGGGAGGTGGTGCCCCAGTGGATGGAGGGGACGCTGGCCCCTTCTATTCGTTTGACTGTGGGACCCTGAGGTCCATGGAGGGCTATCAGCACAGGCTGGAGATCTGGCAAAGCCCCAGCTAGAAGGGAAGTGGGGGTGAGCCTGCCCACAGCACCTGTGCCCAGCCCCCGGCCTGGCGTCTAGTGCGTGCTCAGCAATGCTTGTGGAATGAATCAATAAATGGTGTTTTGGAGACTTGAGTAAGAGCCACGGCACGTGAGACACCCCCGTGGGGGAAGCGGCCGGCAGAGAGTGGCCCAAAGACCACGGCCCGAGGTTCAGGGCCAGTGTGACCGGGGTGCACAGATTCCATCCAGCGTCTTCACCTATGAGTGGGGATCGTAACCATCCCGGGAGGTTTCTGTGAAGGTGAAAGGCGCTTGTGTGCGTGCATGAGTGCGTGTGTGCATGTGCATATGTGTGTGCGTGTGTGGGGGGTGGCTGGTTGTGCGAAGGCGCTCGCCGTAATGGCAGCGATTGCTCGTATTAGGGTGTGAGGGAGCTTCTGTCCTCTCAGGAGACATGTCCAGAGCTTCCTGGCCTTCACCCTCCAGGGAGGCGGGGTGCTCTGGCTCCCCCCTCTGCCCCCCACCCTCTCCACGGCCGGAGGGGCCCAGATTCCCAGGTAGTTTGCCTGATGGTGGCATTGGGAGCAAAGACTCAGGATCGTGACCCTTTGGAGGAACCCAGAGCTCTAGAGAAATACTCATGGTTTACGGGGGTCTATCCCAGACCACTCGCAAAGGAATAGCCAACGTTTTCTAGAGGGGCTGATCCAGAAGAGGGAAGCCCCTCAGAAGAGGGGGTGATGGGAGATCTGGATTCCACGCCCTCTGGCGGGCAGCAGTCCCTGAAGCAGGCAGCTCTCAAAGGCTAGAAGTTCTCACCGTGCATTTGTGGGGAAGGGGTTGTTACCATCTCTTCCGACTGGACCCCTGCTACCCAGCTCCCCTGTGCAGGTCTCCCCATTTCCTCAGAGCTCCCTTTCTCCCTGTCCTCCCCACCCTCCACATCCCTGACCCCAGCCACCACCTTGGGTTGCTCATCTGTCCCGATACTTTTTCCTTCCTGCGACTCCCAGGTCCCCCACCCCCGCGGGCCTTATCTCACACCTGGGCAAGCGCGCGTGGCCTGCAAGCTGGTTCCCGTTCTCCAGCCCACACCCCCTGCTCAGAAAGCCGGGCTTCCTCATTTCCGGGAGGAGCCAAAGCCCAAACGCCTTGTTGGGGCATGTTTGTCTTTTTAGCCGGTTCTGGTTTGGGGGACTTGGTCAATTCTTTGGCTGGGTTCCCAAGGCCCCCCACGCAGCACCAAGCAAACAAGCTTGGCTGGGTTTTACCTCGGGGGCTCTGACCCCACTTTCCTCCTTAGCTGAGACGCCCGGACTTGTTCGGTCTTTTCTAGACCTGTCTGTCCTCAAGTCCTCCCCTTCCCTCCCCTCCTGGCCCCTCTCCCCTTCTTCCTCAAAGCCTTTGCTGACCACGCTGGCCTGGGCTCTCTTTCTCCTCAGATCACCCATACGGGGACCTCTGCAGCCTGTGACCAGTGCCGGCTTTGGCCACTCCCGGTTGTCACTTCCAGCAAAGGGAGTGGAGAAAGTGGGCAGGGGTGCTGGAAGCCATCCTGAGAGCCCAGGTGGATGGCTCAGGACGGTCGGGCCCTGGGGACACTCTTCCTGCCCATGGGGACTGGATGCTCGAGGGTGGGGGTGGGGTTTCTGCTCACACAGCCTAACAGGGGACAATAAGCTGCCGCCTTAGTGGGATGCAGAACCTGTTCCTTTTTCCATCCACTCTGCCCGTCAAGAAAGAGGTGGTGGCCCAGAGAAGGCTCGGGGCACTTTCCCGAGCCCGAGTCCAAACTTCACACATAGGAGGTCCCTGGTGGCCAGCAACTGAGGACGAGACGGGTCCAACGCTGTCCTTTTGTGGCTGAAGACACTGAGTGTGAGAGAGAGGCTGTACGGGCATTTGCACCAAGCCTCCGGAGAGGACCCTGCTCCTGACCCCTGGGAGCTGTCCCCTGAGTGGCATCCAGAATGCCCTTTCCGGACCACCCGACAACCTTGCACCGCGGCTGGCAGGACGGGCCGGGCCAGGACCGCTGGGCCTCTCTTCCCGAGGGCCCTGCCCTGGGCTCTTGACTCCTGGCCTGACCTTGGCATTCCCAGGACAATGACAGGCAGAAGCGGCCAATCTGCTTCCAGAGGAGCTGCCTCAGCTCCCCGGAAGGAGGTGCCCTGGTCACACTTCGGAATTCCAAGGATGGGGGTTGCAGTGGGGCGGAGTTTAGAATGGGAGGTTGCTTCATCTCCAGCCAGTCCTTCAGGCCCAGAGAGGGAAGGGGGATGGGAGAGGCTGAAACGGGTGGGCCCGCGAGCCGGAGGAGGCGCTGCCTCTCCCAACAGGTTCACAGAGGGCTAATGGGGCTCCCCGGGACCCCCAGAGAGGGCCCAGCAATGCTGGCTTAAGGGTGGGAGGTGACTGGGAGTAAGGGAGGGGGAGAGGTGTAGGGGCGACTTGATCCCTAGTTAAACAAACCCAGGGACCTGCTGAGCTCTGCCATCGTGGCCCAGAAAAGTCAAGTGTGTGCCTCCCACTCCCACTGGGGATAAACAGCAAGTGCATGTGACAATCCCCAGGAATAAAACGATGTCCCTGCTCCCTCCTCACTGTGGAGGGCAGGAGGCAAGGCCCTGAATTGCTGGAGGGGCTTGTGGGGTTTAAGGAAAGTACAGGGTGGGAGAGGTGGACGTAAGGTGGACGTACGGACAATTCCCAAGGCCTGGCACGGGAACGGGGTCGCATCTGGAGGCCCGGGGGACCCCCAGGTCTTGTTGAGCTAAGGAGCTAGGGTGGTGGGACAAAGGGCAAATGGACCCAGAGGGCATGTGCCAGAGCAGACACCCTCCTGGGCTTCTCCAGGCCCTCCCATCAGAGACCTAAAGCTCCCCTGCCCCCCAGGGAATGCACACAGAAGAAAGCCCCCGGGGGTCCCCATCCATCTGGTGGTAGCCACCGCACCGGGATCCAGTGGGCAGGGGGAGCCGGGAGGGCTCAGTGGGTTAAGCGCTCGCTTTGCAGCCCCGGGGACCAAGGATCGCATCCTGGCCCCGGCCTGTGTGGACCCATATGCTGAACTGGGGTGAGCTTCCCATGCATGAGGCCCCCCAGCCCAGCTCCCGCCCTGCACGGCCCCCGCCCACCTGTGTGGAACGAAACCATGTCAAACACTGAGGATGTACAAGTATGGAGACGGCTCTGGGCCCTCCCCCTTCTCTGTCTCTCTCTGTCTCTGTCAAAAACAATGAAATACATCTTTAAAGATATAAAAAGAATCCGGTGGGCAGAGATGGGCCTGGGGCGGTGCCTGCCTGTGGTGAGCGGGCGCTGAGCCTGACCACTCCGGAGGGCTCTCTTCCTGGCTCCGCGGCCTCAGGACTCTGCCTTTCTTGGCCTTCTCTTTCCCCTCCGCCTTCACCTGCCATCCCAGCTCTGGCCCCCACACTTCCCCAGGCCCTTGTCCCCCCACTGAGCCCCCAGGACTGAGAGGAGATGTGCCTATCTCTTTAGCAGAGGGCAGGGCACCTGGGGGAAGCAGGGGGTGGGGAGCCCCTGTGTGGGGTTTGGGGCAGGTCAGGAAGTCATCCTGTCCTGGTGGCCTGGGTTGTGGGTGCGTGCGTGCACATGGGCGTGTCCTTTGACATGAACCTGTGCCAGGCAAGGGAGCAGGGCCGGTGTCCTTATCACCAGTCCCTGGCCGGGCTGTCCCTGCTGTTTTGGGAAGAGGAGAGGTCACTTTGAGGTTTCTCCTTGGCTCCCGCGGGAGGAGGACCGCCTGAGTCTGGATGGTAGGGGCGGGAGTGGGGGTTGGTTCGGGAGGGCTGGGCTCTGAGCCAGGGCCCGTGGGCCTGGCAGAACCAGTGAGGGTGTCTAGGCCTGTGGGTCTCGAAGATATTGGTCAATCCTGCTTTTATTGCTATTGTCCCCATGTTCCTGGGGCAGATTTCCCAGCCCCTCCTCATCCCAGGCTCACCCTCTCATCATAAAGTGAGGGGGTGCATGAGACGCCCCCGAGTTGGCCTCCGGCTCCCTGGCTGTTCTAAGGACCAGCATCCCCTGCAGGAGAAAAGTCATGGCTATTCCCTCCCCTGCCCCTGCCCCCGTCCCCTCTCCCTATCTCTAAGCCTGCTGTGCCCTCACCTCTACTTTCCTTGCCGGGGACAGTGACAGGGACAGGGGCAGGGACAGGGACAGGGCTGGAGAAATAAGCTCCCGTGGAGACTGAGGCTGGACTTTGAAAAGCACTTTCGGGCAGTGAGACCTGGTCAAAGCCATGGGATCCCTGAAACGAACGCTGACTGAGGTCAGATGTCTGGAGGTCCCTAAGGTTAGGGCCGGACCCAGTTGGAAGCAGGTGAGTGGACAAGGAGACCGGGGTCCACAGTGCAGTGGGTGAGCACTCAGAGCAGCCGATGAGCCCTGGGCAGGGTCCCGAGGGCCACCCGGGCAGTGCAGGAGGCGTGGGTGTTGGTGCCTACGCTCCCCAGGGATGGTCTCCCCAGGTTCCGACTCTCAGGGCTGGAGGGAGGGCGTGGGGAGGACCGTGGGCCCCTGGGACAGGGGTGTCTATGCGAGTGAAGCTGCCCAGCGGGAAAGCCCTCTTTGGATCTGCCTGAAATTGGGGGGCCATGCCTTTCTGAGGGGCACAGCCTTAAAGCCAGTCTCCCTCCCGATGCTCAGACCCAGTGGGGCCAAGTACAAGTGGGGTGTTTATGCAGCATGAGGGCTGGGGACCCCTTGGGCTGGCTTGACATGGGGCCCCTCAGACCTGCAGGCGGGGGGTCTAGGAGGCCAAGAACCCATGGAGCCGCCCTAAACACTCGTGTGCGGGGGCATTGCTGGGGGTCAGGTCCCCTCGGGCCTGAAAAGGCCAGCCCCCCCCCAGCCCCTCTCCACTCCTCCGAGACCCCTCCGGCCGCCTCCTCCTGCCTCTCAGGATTGTGGCTACAAACAGGTTTCCCCCAGAGCGTGTGGAGACGTGAAGGAGTGAAAGTGGACTTTGGGGGCACAAGGGGGGAGGCAGGGAGAAGGGGAGACAGCCCGGATGGCAGGGGTGCGAGCCAAGCATGAAGGGCTCTTTGCTGCCAAGACTGGACGGGAAGGGAGAGGTGCAGGCCACTGAGGAAGCGCCACTACTTTTCTTCCCTCCTTTGCTGAGCAGAGGATCCCTTGCGAAGGGGGTTGGCTGTTCGGCCGCACTCAGATTTGGGGTCTGGCCCACCTCCACCGCCAGAGCCTCCCTCTTACAAGCCCCCAGGGCCTCCTGCCTTGTGGCCCAGATCCCTCCGTGGAAGCGAAGACCCCACATGCACTCCGCAGAGGTTCAGGGGTGGGGGCTGCTCTCAGACTTGGGCCCAGAGCGACCCTCCCACCCGTGCTCAACTGGGCACCCCGCCCGCCCCCTCGACCGGTTGGTTCCCGTCATTCCTCTTCGGGTCCCCCATGCCCATGGGGTGGGATGGGTGGGGCTTACCGGTGGGTGAGCGGGGCTGGCTGGGCAGGGCGGCAGGTGTGTCTGGGCCGCCAGAGGTGTGCGAAAAGGCTTTGCTCAAATAACCCAGGAGGCGTTTATAAATAACTTCACCTCAGGGCCACGGGGTGAGCCCCGGCTTCTGATTGGCTCAGAGGGGAAGTGGTTTTTGAACACTAAGCCTGAGGAGATAGGAAAAGGAGATAAGGGAAAAAAGGTCCCCAAGGAACAGCCCTTTTTTTGTTTTCCCCCAGGGGAGCAGGGCTGTTTGATGGGAGGTTGGCACTTCCTAAATCCACCCTGGAGACAATGGGTCACATTCAGCGGGGGGCCCCTGCCCCATGTCCCCCCAGGGCAGCCGGCCTGGCCGAGGGGAGGCTGCGGCAGACCCCTCTCTGAGCCCACTGTCCTGCCGCTTGTGGGGCTGGGGTCATGCCAAATAGGACAATGGGACCCATTGAGGTCACCAGAGGGGTGGGACCTTGGGGGTGCTGGCTTTGAAGGTAGATTGGTGTGGGGGTGGGGGACAGTAGATCTCTGAACACCCCTGAGGAAAGGAACAAGCTGTGTCTGGGCCTCCTTTCGGCCCTTGGGAGGTGAAGGGCTGCAGTGGAGACCTGGCTTCCAGTTCTGTCCCCAACTGTAAGTCCCTTGTTAGCTCAGTGCCTTTAGATCTACCCACCATGCAATGGGGAAAGCACCCCTACCCTCTCACCTTGGGGGTGGGATGCAGGGGGGACATGGGGGTTTGGGGTACCAGTATAGGACCTCACGAAACTGTACTTACAGCCATGATCTCAGGGTCCGGCTGAAGAAGCCATGCCCCTTTTTGCTGAGCTGGTTACCTATACTGAACCTTTTATGACAGAAGCATATGCATGTCATTCTGTAACATCACCATATCACACTCAAGCACACTATGCGACCTAAGAAAGGCCGTTACTTCCGCCGGACCCTGCCTAGGTAAGGTGACGTCCAGGCTAGTGAATCTCTAACTCACAGGCCTCTGTCACTTCCGGGAATTAGTGTGCAGCTGGGTCATTGCTCCACTCAGGCTGGTCCCTGCCATTGGGGTTCGAGCTGCCCGGCCACCCCCTGCCCGCTAAGCCCTGTGGGAGAATCTTCAACAGGCTGGTTGGGAAGGAGATACGTCATGGCGTGTCTCCTGGGAAGTAGAGTCCCCCACCTTTGCATGAGGTCCCTTCTTTTGTGACATCTGAGGCAGCACTACCTTAGTTTTGAGTTGCCCTCCAACCCTTCCAGAAGAATTGGGACAGGGGGCTTCCGTAAGTCACCCCTGGAAGTTAGGGAGAAAATCCCCCTGGGAAGGTGAGGTGACCCGCCGTCAGCACCTAATAAGGACTCAATAAATATTTGTTGACTGAAAGAATGAATTATGTGCAAGCCCAGCCCAAGGGAGCGTTTATAGATGCATTGCTGATGGGGACACGGGAAACACCCTGAGGTCACTGGGAGTTGTCAGGGTTTAGCCAGGGGCTTGAACGCGACTGAAGAAAGCTATAGCAAAAGCCACCATGCCCTGCCACATGCTGAGGGAAGGACACCCGCCTGGATACTTTCTCTAGGACTCCCCCCCCCCCCCCCCGCCCCCAGCTCTCTGCACTGGCTGGTTCCCACACTTCACCATGGTAACAGCACACTGATCACGACAGATGGACATGATCTGTTCAATTGCCAGTCTTTCTCTGAAGACTGTGAACCCCATGAGGATTGGGGGTGGGGTACCCATCTACCTCACTTTTGTGCCCGCCACCTAGCCCGGGGCCTGGCACGTAGTAGGAGCTCATCGTGGATGTGTGGAGTGGACAAATGGCTGCATGAGGGAGTCTTCAGACAAAGCAGAGGACAGAAATCTGTCCGGTGGTGTGGGGAGCCCAACGTGTTCTGAGCTTTGGGCAGGCAGTTCCTAGAAAGCAGAGCTGTCATCGGGCTGTCCCTAGAGCCAGGTGACAGTGACCATCCAGCTCAAACAACTCAGTCCCCTCGCTGGGATGCCATGCCGACCAGGGAAACTTGGTTGCCATTTCCTTTCTTCAGCACAGGGAAGGCAGCACCTGGGGCTGCCTGCAGGTACATTTCTCTCTTTTACGTGACCCGTGCCATTCTGGTCTATCCATTGGTCTCGTGTGGGTTTTGCTAATGTGAGTCCACCTCCTCTGAGTTCCACTGACTTTCCATAGTAACGCTTGGCTAGCTCATAGGTTACCTGGTTTTACCTGCCTCACAACCAGGGGGCTTAGGCCTGTTGCTCTCATGTTTCAAAGGGGAAAACTAAGGTTGACTGAAGGGAAATAACTTGCCCCAGGTCAAAAGAACTAGATGGAAGAGGCAGGAATCAAACGGATGGCTGCACATCCTTGGCTCTGTCCGTTTCATCACTTTCATCTTTGAACCTGCAATGCTGAGGATGATACAAGACCCCATGTCTTCGACACTGTCAGGCACCTGTCCCTGGATGACAGACGATGTCATCTGGGGCCTTCAGAACACGTTCTGGGGTTGGAAACTTGCTGGTTCTCTTTCCCAACATTTCTCCTACAGTCTTGGCAGAATGCTGCTCATGGAGCTCTTGCATAATAGGAACAAGAGGGGTAGATAAGCCCAGAAGTTTCTTTGAAGTCACCAAGGGAGGTGGGAAGGCGCCTCAGAATCAGGAGGAAGCCAGACCGGAGGCCGGAGGCCGGGGCAGGGCCGGGGCAGGGCCGGGGCAGGACCGGGGCAGGGCCGGGGCAGGGGGTAACAGCTCTCAGAGCATCTTCGGGCAGCATGGGTTGCACTCACTGTGGACTGGCGGCTGGTGGAGGGTAAACAAAGATGTGGCGAGACAGGCAGGCAGACGGCAGAAGCAGAAAAACGGGGCAAAAGGACCCTCAGAACACGGGAGCAAAGAACGCAGGACCGTCCAAAGCGGCTCACGGTCTTGAGCTTTGCAACATTGTTGTTTTTTACAGAGAAAGCCGGTGAGCATCAACCCAGTGCTTCTCTCTGGAGCACAGATTCCTCTTTGGTAGCAACCTGCTCCACCCCCACCCCTGAGATTGAAAGCTGTTTGTTATGCATTCATCCACCCATTCAGTCAGTCATCTACTTAACAACCCTCAGTCAGTGAGATAACTAAGACCCAACCCCTGTCCCGAAAAGACCTCACTCTGGTGGGGAAGGCAAGGAAGTGAACAGACCCGAGTCCCGTGGGAGGGCGGAGAGAGGTGTCATTCCTCAGGTCTTGACAGGACAAGGAGGGAGCTGGGGGGCGACTTCCCCCAGGAGGGGAGCCTGGGACCTGAGTTTTCAACCTCAGGCGGCTGCTCCCAGGAGGAAGCAGGATGGGGGCTGCCCTGGAAGCACTATGCTAAGAAGGGGTTTCCAGCGTGTATCTGAGCCCCCCACTGCGGAATCCACCCCAGAGTATCAGCTGTAAAGCCCATCCCTGGGCCCTGTTTGTCCCTCTGACCCCAAGCTCATCTCCACCTCCAACCCGACTTACACACGTCACAGCTCACTTGCTCACTCGACAGGTTTGGGGATTTACTGAGCTTTGCAGACAAAGCCAAAGAATTCACTGAGTCCCGTCTGGGCACACCCGCCTCCCAGCTGATCCGGCGGCTTAGGAACAGCTAGTTTGCTGATGTGCCCACAGAGGCTGGACCCCCCCAAGGAGACGCGCTCTGCCCTCCCTTCCATCCGTCTGTCCAGCCGTGGGCCCCTGGTCTTGTCTGGGCCCGCCGGCTTCTTGCACGCGTGCCCTGCGTGGGGGCTGTGCCAATACCGGGCTGGGTCATGTTTTGGGCAGAGCGGCTTAAGTCGACACCTCAAGGCTGGAGACAGGGAAGTCCTCAGCATCCAGACCTGTGGCGACGCATCTGACCTGGGCTGTGGTGTGGGGCCTGGCAGGGCTGTAGGGAGACCCCCAGGGGAGGCTGGTCAGCCCCTCGCACCTCTGGGAAGCCAGGGGCTCAGCATCCCAGCTGGGCGCATCACAGGCCTTTCAAGAGGCGGGGAGGCCAGGTGAGAGGGTGAGGCCCGCCTGGGTCCTGTCTTTCACCTTAGGGAACCCGAGCCCCTGCAGCGTGCCTGGTACTGTGCTCGGGGCTGGGGCGGAAGACCCAGGAGAGCCAGTCTTTGGTGGTGGGGAGGGGTCAAGACACAGAGAGGAGCTGGCAGTGGGGGGCTTCCCAGACTACACACGATGACCGTGAGAGGGGACCATGCTGGAAGGACCCTGAGGCTGAGCTCTAAAGTGCGGAGAGTCACAATGCAATTGGCCGGGACCCCCATGCATGTGAGGCCAGAGGACAGGGAGTGTCACAGAACCATCCAACGGGGACCAGAGGAAAGGCTTTAGGGTTTATTGGAGTCACCTCCTTCCTTGTAGAATGAGGAACCTGAGGCCCCAGAGATGGGAGGGACACAGAGGCAAGGGCCCCCAACCTCTCCCTCTGGCCCTCCATCCACAAAGGTGGCAGGAGGTTACTTGGGGACCCCCTCCTGCTCCTCTCAGTGCCGCTCCGTGGCACCTGCGGGCACAGCGGTTCCCTGAGGAGGGCGTGTGCTGGGTACAGAGCACCAGTCGCTTTGTCCAACGAGAGGGTTGGGGAAGCGGGTGTGCGGGGTCGGGGCCTGGGGGCCCCGGGGGATGCAGCTACCAGGTGGGCCAGGCCTGCAGCTGCCACCAGAGCAGGCGATCTGCTCAGAACCAGAAACTGGTGGCCTGGGTGAGGGAGCTCCCAGACGAGGCTGGAGGCCTGAGGCAGGGAGCGGGTGAGGCCCAGGCTATGGATGTTGACCGAGGGGCCTCCTGGTGGCTGTCCTGGCTTCAGGGCCAAGCACATACTAACCTGGGTGTTGGGGTTGTCTCTGAGAGCGGGGCGTAGAGGGGCCAGACTCCCAACGCTGGGGGAAGTGAGCTGGCCTGAGAAATGTGGAGCTGCTCATCTTGGGCGCTGGGGCCTCACTCATCTCCAGCGTCTAGAGTGGGCAGCATCAGAATTAGTCCAGGCGGGGGTGGGGTGGGCGATGGGGGCGAGGGCGGGATAGCTCAGCAGGTTGAGCATTTGCCTTGTAACCACGAGGTCTGGGGATCGAATCCTGGCCCCGGCCCGTGCAACCACACATGCTAAACTGCGGTGCAACGGGTAACCGCCAAGATGGCAGCGAACGTTCTCGCCTCCCAGGCGGGAGGCCCCCACTTCGATTCCCGCCCCACATGGCCCCACGTCCACCTGTGTGGAATGACACCACATCACAACTCATGATGTGCAACTAGGGAGACTGCCCTGGGCCCTCCCCCTCCTCTCGCTCATCTTCTCTCAAACTCTTGCCCCCGACGACCCTTCAGCACTCGGTTGGGCCTGTGTTCTTTGAGTACTGATGGCTACACTCTCCGCACTCCACTACCTGCCCAAGGTGAGGTGCTCTAAGTCCTCTAGGTTCATCCCCCCAGCAGATCCATGGAGTTGGGACTGTGTCCCACATGTCACACTTGAGACGCACTATGAGGTTATTGTGGGGAGGACAGAGCTCAGGCTGCAGCCCTGACTTGGGTTTGCTGGTCATGTGACCTCGAGCAACGCATGTAGCTCTGCAAGACTCAGATTGCTCATCCCTAAAAGGGGGACACGCGGCAGAAAGGAGGTGCCTCTCTGAGGCCAGTCCCTTTCCTTTGGGGACATAACACATATCCCGTGATGAGCGTGTGTGGCCCGTTCATTTGCTCACCTTCGGCATCTGTCTGAGAACCGGCCTTTGGTGCTGCAGCCACACCCCGCCGGGGGATGGTCTTCCTCATGCTGCACATGGACTGACCTTGACTGCCTGGTTCCGGCCCAGGGCGCCTGGAGCGTTGCACTCCCAGCTGTCAGGAGGGGTCTGGGAAGGCTGTTTTCCGAGCTGCTGTGGTCCAGCGAAGCCCTCATTGGCGTGGCCTGCATCCGGGCCCGGGGGCCCAGCCCCTCTGCCACTCCTGGAGATGCCAAGTGTGTGTGTGTGTGTGTGTGGGGGGGGTGTCCACAGGCACACGTGTGAGCGCGTGTGTCCGCACTGTGGGGGCTGGACCACAGCAGGCAAGCCTTTTGAAAAGGAAGTGGACCTCCGGGCAGGTGTAAACCTTTCTCTCTCCTCCCTCCCTCACTTCCTCCTGCCCTCAGCCCGTGTGGTCTGTTCTAGGGCCTTGACTCCTCTGGCCACCTGGTGGGTTGGGATGCGTCCTCCTGCCCTTGAGTCCTGGAGCTGAGAAATAACCCAGGCTCTTTTGGGCCAGACCCACCATCAGGTGTGGACTGAGTCTGGCTTCCGGAGCCTCCCTGGGTTTAGGGGAGGGTGGTGGGGAATGTGCCTACCCTGAGTTTTTCCCCCAGGGCTCTGTCTGGGGCTCAAATCCAGGAATTTATCGGTGCCCCTCCCCAAAGCAAGGCTGCTATCGCAGTGTGGTGTTTTAACCTTTCAAGGTCAGGGCCCAGCACTCTGATTGCGCCCTCTCTCTCCTCCAGCGCCTCCCCCAGAACCACTCACGGAGGGCTGAGCTAGAGGCTGCCCACTCTGGGGGCGGGGGACAGGGACACACTCAGGGTTCCCCAGGCCACTCTGCCCTGACCAGTGGAACCCCCTTCTCCCTCTGGGCTTTGGGGGGATGTGAGGCGGGCCCAGGATTCCCTGAGAACTCGGTCCCTGTGGGAGGGTACACGAGGGGACAGGGACTTCAGTGGGGGCCACTTCTCTGGGTGTCCTGCATAGCAGGCAGGGTGGGACGGAGGCAGGCTGAGTGGCTCTGGGGTCCGAGGCTCAAGAAGCCTGCATCCTCACTCCCCAGAGTGGCCTCAGCTCCGGACGCCTTGGTCGGCTGGGGCCAGTTCCCGTCAGCTGTGCTCCGGCCGGGGTGGCTCACAGAGCCGCTTTGTTCCCGGGGCCTCTGGGGCGGTTAGCGTGTCTGGTCCTGCTGGTACATTTGTTGGCTGTGATTCCCACTGGAGACATCCTCTGGGGACAGGCAGGGTGCCAGGCTTGTGGGCCAGACCCGGACTGAGCAGGGGGCCGAGAGACGGCAGGGGCCCGTCAGCCTGCCCTGTGACCGGTGTGATGCTGGGGCTGTTTGCTGAGGGCAGCAAGATGCCAGGGCCACTTCTGATGCTACTGCTGGCCCTGGTGAGGAGGCCGAGAGCAGGCTCTGCCCACAGGCATGTTTGGGATTGGCGCCGGCTCCCCGGGAACCGGCTGTGTGACTATGGGCAAGCTACTGAATGTCTCTGAGCTCTTAGTTTCCTCTTCTGCAAAATGGGGGTGATCACATCAACCTGCTTGGGAGGGATGCTGGGAAGATGAACCCAGGTGAGGCATGAAAAGCACCTAGCAAGGAGTCTGGCCCTTTCTAGAGGGCTCACCCCTCCAGGGAACTTGGGGATCTGAGGAGGGAGATACGCGGGGCTGCTGGCCCCAGATGGGCCCGCCTGGGGGGAGCCCCACTAGGCTGATAGTGAGAGAAGTCCTCAGCCCGGGGACACTGGGGAGTTGGGGACTCGCTATTTGACTTCGAGCGGCCGGGCCACACCAGCGTTTGGGTGGAGTGTGGGATAAAGGGCCGGCGGAGGAGGAAGTTTGGTTTGACCCCAATGGCCCTGATTTTGCTGCTCCACCAATTATACAAACACGGCCCTGTGCACCTGACATGAGCACACCCACATGTCGAGAGCCACAGACCCCAGGCCCCCAGGTGCCCTGGGCACCTATGGAAGAGCAGCACACAGGACTGGAGTCAGACACAAAGGAGAACTTCCTGGGGGAAGGGGTTAGAGTAGAGATTGGGCTGCGTGGAATCTTCTGGTTCTGGGGGTGAGAGTCGGGGTGGGGGTGGGGGCTATCTGTAAGCTGGACCGGCTCAGAGTTGGTATCATACACTCTGGTCCTTCAGCGTCACGTCGCTAAGAGTTCAGGACTTCCCCCAGCTCCTTGCTCCTTTTGACATCAGCTTTACATCTGACGAAATGCACGCATCTCGTGTCCCAGGTGTGTATGCGTCCTGACACATGTCGACACCTGTGCAAGTGACACGCCCATTGTGATACAGAACAGTCAGGACCCCAGAAAGCTCCCCGAGGCCCCTTCCCAACGAGTCCCCACCCCACCCCACACAGGTCCTGATTTTTCTTGGCTCACAGCTGAGTGGAGCCTCATTCTGTCACTTCATTTGCATAAATGAGATTGTAGAGGATGTACTCCCGGGAGGATTCTTTCCCTCCATGGAATGGCTCCGCGTTCTTTGGGAAAGAGTCTGCTTTCTATAGAGTCAGACCTTTTTTTTTTTGGAACCACCCAGAAACAGGTCTCCAAATCTAATCTTCACGGACCACAAGGAAGCGTGTTTACCTCTGCCCGCCCATTCTGTTTGTCGTCACCCTCGGAAGGTAAACAGGGCTGGGCTCTGGGAGGCATGAACAAGTGTCTGGGCCCCGGCCTCCCCTCTCCTGCTGTGAATTGCCCTTCTGGGGACCCGTGCCCCTTTGGTATCTTCTTCTCACTCCAGGTACTCAAGGTGCTACCTTCTTCACACCCTCCCCCACCCCCCACCCACCCAGAGGCCCTGATACCTGGATAACCCATCATCCGGTTACACTGTAACTGGACCCCTTCCACTGGGTGCCGCCTCCATGGGGCACAGACCTGTTCCCGATTTTATCTCCGAACGGGGCCCCTTAGGCTCTCCAGTGCAGCGCCTCTCTGGCTTCCTCTGAGGCTCCCTAAGGACAGGGAGCCCTGTCCCCACGGGGACCTGGAGGCGGAAGCCTGCAGTGCGCAGTGGGTGTGGTGTTGCTTTAAAAAGATAGCACCGATTTTTTTTTTAGCCCTTCTAAGCTCAGCCCATAGACACAGCGTCGAAGGCTTCAGACTTGCATGCCGTGAAAACAACGCTGTGATACCAGAGGAGGAGGCGGGGGCAGAGCGTGTGGGCTGCCAGGTTCCACCTGGAGCTGACACCGACAAAAGCAATCACAAGTGAAGGTGTGACACGTTTGAAAGACCCGAAGGCCGTTGCCCAAAGACCCCAAATGGGAATTAGGACACGGGGGAGGGGAGACGGGGACAGTTCCGGGAGGAGGGGCGGCGTACCGTTGCGAGTGCAGGAGGCACACACCACATTCAGGTTTATTTGCAACATGAAGGCACGCACCGCCACCCCCAACACCCTGCCAGATGGCTGAGCAGGGGGCTCTAGGACAAGCACGTCCAACCCGCCGCCAGAGGGCCGCAACCGGCCCAGGACGGCTCTGAATGTGGCCCAACGCACGTTCATAAACGTTCTCACAACATGAGATTTTTTTTAATAGCTCATTAGCTATTGTTGTGAGTGTGTTTTCTGTGTGACCTAAGTTATTTCTTCCCATGGGGCCCAGGGAAGCCAGAAGGTTGGACGCCCCTCCTCTAGAACATGTGCACATTGTTGCTGGGCTTGGGGCTCCCTGACTGCCCCCCGCTCTCCAGCACACCCTAGGTTGAGAGGCTCGGCCTTTGGCAAAGACATTTCAGGTCCATGTGAGATATGAGAAATGGTATGTGGGGTCCAAAGGACCCAAAGAACCACTCTAAGTCCACTCTGCTTACTCTGAAGGAAAAGTCAAGCCGATTGGTTGTGAGAGAGGGTACTAGGTGTGCTAGACTCCTCCCTGTAACCCCCACTCCTCACAGCCATTCTGCCAGGAGGACGGGTCAGACTGGGGGCTGACTGGCCCCTTAGTCTCCGCCCCAAACCAGGCCCTTCCTCTGAACACGTGGTTTCTCCCAATCTTTTTTAGAGAAGGGACTGCTGGTAGCACACTGTGGATGAAAAAGGGGTTTTACAGAACGTAGCCTCACAGGGAGATCTGACCATGAACTCCTGACTGGGCGGGTCATGGTGGGGCGTCTCACCTAAAACCCCTAAATCTTTAGTGACAGTTATTAAGCCAGCCCTGTCCCTCTGAAACACCAGAAGGCATACCCCGCAAAGGTGTGACCACCTTCAGTCTGAAGTATCCCGTAATCCAATGCCCCCTGGCTCTCTCCCACCTTCATGTCGTCTTCCATACGTTCCCGCCTTCATTTCAAATGTGCACAAGAAACTGCAAAAAGATCACCCTCCGAAGTACTTGCGATCTTGCTTCACAGCCACTGCCGACAGTTTTGGCTCAAAGGAACGTTCATAAAAATTCCCCACAGGGTTGGATGTTTCTTGCATTGACCACACCAACCAGCCACCCCCTGGCCTGTCCCCCGGTGCCCCATTCCCTTCCTGAGCTCTATAAGCCGCGGAACTGCCCATGTCATCTGCTCTGTGAGCTGCACGGAGGAAAATCCATGCCAGCAAACCTGGGTCCAGTTACTGGGATCTAGCCCCTCCTAACCTTTCTGGGCATTCCTAGTAGGAGAAAGGAAGGGAGGGAGGAGGAAGGAAGGGAAGGAGGGAGGGAGGAGAAAGGAAGGGAAGAAGGAGGAAGGAAAGAAAGAAGGAAGGAAGGAAGGAAGGAAGGAAGGAAGGAAGGAAAGCTATAGGAAAAAGGTGAGCACTGTCTAGTCCCAAAATAAAATGTCACACACGAGGGAAAGGGAGGTTATTCTGGACTGGGGACATTCTTTGTGCTCTTCAAATGGCAGCCACTTTCTACAGACCCTACTGAATGGATGCACAAACTGTAAGTGTGTGTGTGCATGCGTGCATTTGCATGTGTGTGTGTGCGTGTGTGAATGATACACTTGAGCTACATCTTGCAAGTGACTCCCTCCTTTTCTGGCAAAGAACAAATAGAGGAAGATCCTAATACTGAGGGTGTTAAAAAAAATTGACATCTACAGAAAACTCTTTTGAAAGGTTGATAAGATCATTTTTTTAAAAACCCGTGTTCAAAGTGCTTCAGGTGTTTATCTCTCACCGGTGTAGCCTGAGTCCAGCCTGGGAGTGAGGTGGTAGGACAGCCAGCCAATCTCCTCCCCCTGTTAGGTGTCCTGGGATGGAGTGAAACGTGTGTCCCGGCAGAAGTGGCCTGCCTGGCCTGTGTCATTTCTTCTCTCCTCTGGGACTCTCCTGCCTCCATGGGCTTTCCGCTGCTCCGGGCCCTGGTTGGGGGATGGTAGGAGAGGCTCCACATTTTGCAAGGTCCAGACCCCAGGTGCTGGCTCTGGGCCACCCCACGTCCCCACCCTCCTGGCACAGGCAGCAGGACGCAGGAGCCGGCCACCTCTTTTCGACCCTGTGGTCATCCCCTGGGGGGTGAGGGGTCCAGGAACAGACCATCGGTGTTCCCAGGGCTCCGCAAGGACAAGCAGGCTGGACCTCAGCCCTGCCCTGTAGAACCAGAATTGTTTTTATAGTCTTTTTTTTTTAGATTTATTTATTTTGATTGTTTTTGACAGAGAGAGCGAGCAAGCAAGAGAGAGAGAGAGAGAGAGAAGGGGGAGGGCCCAGAACAGTCTCCAAAGCTGCACGTCATCAGTTTTCCACATAGTTTCATTCCACAGGTGGGTGCGGGGCTGCACAGGGTGGGCACTGGCTAGGGGCCTCCCGCATGGGAAGTCACCCCAGTGAGGACTGAACTGAGGGCACTCCCCAGTTGAGCACATAGGTCCACACAGGCCGGGGCCAGGATTCCATCCTCGGACCGTGGGCTGCAAGACAAGTGCTTAACCTGCTGAGCCATCCCAGCATCCCTAGACCCAGAATTTTTGAGGATGGGGGCGAGTCTCATAGGATCCCCGGGGGAGTTGTCAGGCCCAGTAAAGCCACTGCCTGAGGTCATCACAGGGGGCCTACCAGGGAGGCACTTATCTCCCGAGATGCCAGGAGGGAGTCTGGGGCTGGTTGGGGTCAGAGAAGACCCGTTGAATGAGCAGATTCAGAAACCCCGGCAGGAAGGCGGGCCTGGGAAGCGAAGAACTGCTCTCCCCTCCCGGGTCCCGCCCCTGGGCCACCGTCACCTCAGGCTTCTTCACACAAGTTTTCTCCCTCAGGACAGCCAGCCAGGAATGCTCAGGGTCAGGTCCAAGGGGGAAATTTGAGGAAGGGTTTGGCCACGGGACAAGGGGTGAGCTGAGGAAGTGATGAGAGATATTTTTAGGGTTACTTATTCCAGATACAGGCGAGAAGGCGCCTTATCACACCACCCAAGAACGTGGAGAGGCTTATTTATTAAACTCTCCACCCAGCAATCGGAGGTTCGATGACAGCCGAAAGGGCTGAGCGGAAGCGAGCTGGGAGGTACTGATGCGGGCCCAGGAAGAAGGCTGTGGAAGCTTCCATGCTGGCACTCAGATCCGCGGTCCCTCAGCTACGTGGTGATGTCCACGGGGTGCCTGGCGCTTGCTCAGTACCCAGGCAAGGACCACAGACAGGGATGCGTGACTTCGGAGCTGAAGGTCGGGTGGGAAGTCCCTCCTGCCTGGAAGGGCTTTCTTTCTTCTGGTGGAGCAAGCCCGTCCTGGGCAGACGCCTGGGTGGTGGCCACAGAGGTGTGGTTTGGGCCCCAACAGCCCTGCCTGACACGGCTCCTTGAGGGGTAAAGGGAGATGAGGCAGCAGCCTCGGTGCCTGGGGTCCTGATGCTGGTGCTCAGAGGCTGAAATTCCCTCCCGGAGTCTCCTCCCTGTGGAATTGTGAGAGCCCCGGGAAATATCTAGAGGTGACTGGGGGTCAGATTCCCAGCACCTCACCACCTTTCCACGCGGACCTCCTGGCATGTGACTGAGAGGCCGGGTGGCCCCGATCTCTGTCCCGCTGGGGAAAACTCTGCCTCAGAACCAGTGTCCCCAGCTACTGACCCCGACCAGGGCTCTGCTCCCCGCCTCTGCACATCTGGGCCTCCCAGATGCCCCTGTTCAGCGTTGGGCTCCTCCTTTGGGCCCAGGTTTCTCTGGGGAGCTGGGAGGGACCAGGGAACTGCTTTGCATCTGTCTCTCAATACAACAGCCATCCCACCATTTGTTTTTTGAGGGTTTCTATGTTTTGGAGGGGTTCTATAGCCCGCTGTTGCCAAGGTGGGTGAGAGGGACAGGGGAGAGACTCTGTCACTGCTGTCGGGGGCCTGGACTTGGACACATGAAGGAAGGAGAGAGGATTCAAGTCCAAAGCCACAAGGAAGTGGGAGTAGAAACGGGGCACCCTGGGTCCATGCCCTGCTGCCGTTTTGGAGTCACCGGTGACCTGTGGAAAGTTCCGGAACCTCTCGGGGTTCTCCCGTTGTAAAATGGGAAGGTGACCTCTGAGCTGCCCTAAAACAAGGGGTGGGTGAGTTCAGGGACAGGCTGGAACCACGATTGTGTCTATCGGACGCTGGTCACCTGTGGAGAGCAGAGCTAAACACTAGTCACCTCATGCAAGCTTCTTCGCCACCCTGTGAGGAGGTGGCATCGTAGTTGCTTCTGTTTTACAGAAGGGGAAACTGAGGCAAGGAGCAAGGATGAACTTGCCCATGAAGTGGTTGGATTCAGCCCAGGCCCCTCTGACCTGGCTCCTTAATACAGTCACCTGGGGAGGATAGTGGCTGAGGCTCTCAGGCCCTGGGGTCGCCTTCTGAGGTTTCTGCCCCCCCCCACCCCTGAGATGCCTACCCTTCCTCAGACCTGGAAGCGGAACCCCCATGTCCTCCCCACCCAGCACTGTGACACTGTGGCAGTGGGGGGCCACCTGCCGGAAGAACTCGCCTGTGTCTTCCCGAGAGGCGGCCCTGTCACCCTGAGCCAGGGACCCTCACGTCCCCCCTGGAACGGCTCGTGCGTAAACTCATTTGCTGTTTTCCGAGCAGTCTGTCCTTCCGTCTTCCCGGCTTATCCTTCCCATTTGCCGATGAGGGGCCTGGGGCGTGGGCGGGGCCCGCCCCCGGGGCCCCCCCCCCCCCCCCCCCCCCGTGGTGGACGTTCAGTCCAGCCCTCGTCACGGAAAGGAGGGCTTCCATAGAAAACCGTCCAGGGTTCTGGGTCCTTCTCCGCCCCGGCACCTTCACGGTTCAACACCACTTCAGTCAGAGGTCTGGGGTCTCAAGGACCAGGCACAGCTCATCGGACTGGATTCATTCATTCATTCACTCATTCATTCATTCAGCCATACTTATCTGCCATGCTCTAGGAGCTGGGCCAAGTGTGGGTGAAATGATGAACTGCCCCTGGGGAGCTCAGGTGTCAGAGGGACAAAGGAAGCAGACGGTGAGCAGGCAGGTATAATCCCAGGTGTGAGGACCAAGGAGGCACGCCTCAATCCAGGAGGCAGGGATTGCTTCCTGGAGGAGGTGAAAGGGCAAAGCCTGCGCTGAGACCAGGATGAGGAATAAAAGCAGCCTCTGGAAATTGGTGGGAGGGAGGGATGTTCCAGGAAGAGGGAGCAGCATTTGGAAAGGCCGATGGCACAGGAGGGCACTGGGCACCTGCTGCCATGTCCTCACCCCCCCCCAGGCCCCGCCAGCCCAGTGCCTTTCACCTCCCACTCCTGGGGTGCCCAGCTTCCCTCATCCCCTCCTGTGGGCAAGCCCGGGTGTGGGTACCATTGCTTCCACCTGCCCCCTGCCTTGGCACAGAGCTGCCCCATGTAAATGTGGGTTCTCTTCCCTCCGGGGGTAACTGGAGAAGATGCAGCAGGTGAGGTAGCAGGGACGGGAGCCAGGAGCCATCCTGGCTCTGGAGATCCGTGCACGGCCTTTGTCCCCATGGCCTGTAATGGGTTTCAGGAGAGAGCTTCAATATTTGAGGCAAACAGAAGCACAAAGGCTGTGGAGGGCTATTGTGGACTCTCCAAAGAGGAGCTAATCCCCAGGCGGCCGGCCTTGGCCAGAAGAGGTTCAAGTGCTGGGCAGGGCTCTGTGGGAGTTGTCACTTATGAGCGATGGCAGGAGACAATAGCACAGAGGGAGACAATCTCTGCACAGGTGCGCCCCACGGTGGGAGGCGGGTGAGGCGGGTGGAGGGCAGCACCTGTCCTGAAAGCAGGACGCGGCCAACCCCCACCTGTCCCGAGCTCTCTGCTCAGAACCCCCCAGGTGTCCTGGATGTCCTTGCCAGCTGTCCTTTGCCCCTGAGGGGAGGGAGGTCACTTGAGTCTGGGGGGTGTCAGCCAGGGCTCTTGGGCTGCTCTTTCCTCGGTTCCCCTCTTTCTAGCTCTCACTTTCTCTCACTCTGGGCCTCTTTTCTGGCCACTGCACACAGACGAGTCATTTCTTGGATTCAGAGTCCAAGGAAAGGAAACCAGGGTGTATTTGCATCTCATGAGCATAAAGAGACTCTATTTGCAAGAGTCTCTTTTCAGCTCCTCCCTCCTCCAAACCTGTCCCATCATCTCTGAACATGGGGCACACATGTCCTGTCCAGTCACGAGGACAAGGGAAGTTGGGGGGAGGATTGCTAAGGGGGCTTTGCAGACGTCACTTCTCGGGGGAACTGAGAGGCTGGGACACTCACCTCCTCAAGCTTTGCATGGACACAGGGGGCTCTCCAGGCTGCCCTCCCCCGGGACACCCCCGCGGGTACAAGAGCTGGGGCTGGAACTGACCAGGAGGAGCCATGGCTGCACTGAGTGACAGCACAATTTGCATAATTCTATGTCATCGCCAGGGAGGGATGGCTCAGCTTTGCAAACAGTTTCAAATGCTGTCTTTTTGCTTTTTGAAAACTTCCTCTTTCTGGGGGTTTTCTTCCTTCTCCTTCTTGCCAGCTCCCTAAGATGCCGACCAGCTTCCTCTTCAGGAGGGAGAAGGGGGCTGGGTTCCGAGGATGGAGAAGGGTCTGACTCCTGGACACCCACGAGGTCCCAGCATGGTGTGTGGCGTGCTCTCTTAAAGCCATTTGTGGGAGGGAAGCAAGTGTGAGGCTGGTATGGAGCCCTGGGTCCCAGAGGCCAGACCACACCCCGAAATCCAGAGCCTGGCATCCTCCAAACTGTTCACAGACACCCTCCTCTCCCCTCTCATGGCAGAGCCCGGGGAATCTATTTAGTTATTTCCACCTGCAGCCCATGATGATTTAGAGATCAATGAAGGCTTAAAGGAAATGCCTACAGAAGTCAGTGCCTGGCTGAACGCCTACTCCCCGCCTCTCCTCACCTTCCCTGCTCTTGTCTTTTTCTCTGTCTCTCATCTTCTAAACAAGTAATAATTATTAGCAAACTCCAAGGCTAGTCAGACGATGAATAATAACTCTTCTGAAACACGTTAGGTGGGGCCTCCCTCTACTGCCCGGAAACGTTGGGCGGGCTGCCCGGGGTTCCCTGGCTGATCTCCGAGGCCACGCATGCGCGGCGTGGGTGCAGCCCTCTTTTCTTACCTCCCCTTTCACCACTGGGTCCCCTTTCTCAAGACTAGAGGCCCACTGGCCGCCTCCGCTCCTGCTTGGAGAACATCCCCAGCTCATTCGCCCCTCAGCTTCCTTGCTTTGTTGGCGATTCTTCCACGGTCTTTGGGACGCAGGCTTCTGCCTCTCGCAGGGCTCAGCAGTGCAGGGCTCCTCCTCCTCTCCCCACCTGGCTAGGACCCCGCGTATTAAGTCAGTGCCGATCCGACTTATTCATTAATGGATCCGTTCTGTCTCCCCTATGGATGGAGGCCTCCATGCCTCCGGTACCTGGACCGTAGCGGTTGCTCGCTAAGTCTTTGCTGAATGAATGAATCAGTGTGAATCGCTTAACAACCAATGACAGCTTGCGGTTGGTGACGGATCACGGATTTGGGGGGTCAGAGAGATGCAGGTTGCCACTGGGGTCTGTTCCCCACCAGTGAGGGGCCATGGGCAAGTCACTCACCTCTCTGAGCCCCCTGTCCCTCCTCTGGGAATGAGGATGATAATAACTTCCCTGTTGGAGGTTAAAGTTAGCGTGGTGCGTGAGCGTCAGGCAGAGGCAGGAGGCTCATCAGAGAGAGCTTATGAAAAATCACACCTTCGTTTCATATTTGTGCTGCACAGCGGGCTGTTCCTGCCCTCAGAAATTCTGCTGGTCAAGAGACGCGGAGACCTGTGTGGTCACCTGTGAAATGAGATGTGACCCGAGTTACAAAGAGGCAGGAATGACAGAGTCTACAGTCCCTCATGGGAGGGGCATTTTGCGGTTCAGGTACCACGTATGCCTCCACGGTCCATTGGATTTTGACTCCTGGACGTGTAAGCAAGCCAGGCAGGCCTTGTGTCTCCATTTGACCATCGGACAAAGAGGCTCAAGAGATGACCCATCGGCCCGAAGTCCCGCTCTAGACCTTGCCTGCATTTTGTGTCCTCACCAGATCCAGATGTGGGATCCTAACCCCCAGGGTGATGGTGTAACGGGGATGGCAATGTAACCCTAGTCCACAGGATTGCCATGAGGATTAGAGGGCTCAGTGTTCAGAACAGTGCCTGGTATGTAATAAGCCTCCATGCATACTTGGCAACTTAAATACCACCAGCCAGCCAAGGGATCTGCCCTCCAAGTCCGGTGTCCTCTCTCTGAGCTACGTTACCTAGAGGCACGCAGCCCCCAGCCGCCAGCACAGTCCTGATTTCCTTCACCTGTCTGTCATCCTATGAAGTAAGCAAGAAATAAATAGTGTCCTCGTTTCACAGGGGAGAAAACGGAGGCTGGAAATGAGATTGGCTTGGGATCACACACAGGCCTGATGAAAATGATCTGATTTCAAAGCTAGGACTCTGTCCAGGGTTCCACAGGGAATCCCTTTTCCCCACTCCCTGCCATCTAACCTGAAACAGAAGAAAAAGAAAAAATAAATTGTTTTCAGAGACTTGGCAGAGATTCTTAGGAGGCCTAGAAATATCAGTCTGTCCTATTTCCAGGGCTTAGAAAGCCACTTAATTTCCTCTAATCACGGGCGGTCGTATATATCACAAATGTCGCTTAGACTTTAAGGTCAAGGGAAACTCCTACAGATTCAAGAGCCCTGGGTCTGAAGCTGCAAATGTCTGGGGAGTTCCCTGCCCTGCAGAGGCCCCCGGGGGCGACCAGCAGCTGTCTTCAGCGGCAGCTGTCCTGGGCCTAGTGCAGTGCTTGGGGTGGTGGGGGTGGGGAGGACAGTGTGAGCACCTTCCTCCCCAGGGGATCTTGGTCCAAAGTGACAGCAGAGTCTTCCTGGGAGAAAGCGTGTGGCTGCCTACCTCCAGGACTGTATTTTAAATATTTCAAGTGCTAACCAGAGGATGAGCTGAGTCCCAGAGGTCATTCGGGGGGAGGGGGGCAGTTGTGGAGGGAGGGAAAGAATGGGTTCGCTCGCTCCTTCATTCATTTGGTTCTCAGTTACTGCACCCTCAGCTTACAGTGGGGACCCCGGTCCTACTCCATTTCACGGATAGATTTAAAACAAACATCCCTGAAGCGGTTCCTGACCCAAGACTGCCCACCATTTCTTGAGCACCTATAATAAAATGGGCACCCTGCACACGTACCTAGAAGCCTTCAAGGTGAGCATGAGGACCCCGGCTGTACAGGTGAGACAGCAGAAGCTCAGAGAGGCCAGGTGACACGTCCAAGGTCACAGAGTGGTGGAAAAGAAACTCAGGAGTCAAACCTACGTGGGCCTGACGCTGAAGCTCAGGCCGGGCCTGAGATTTTTAAAATGTGAGTATTGGAGCCATGAAAGGAATCTGTGTGACACACATCGTAAGATGTGCAGTGCAGCAGTGAAATGAATGTGGGTGGCTCACAACCCAAGGGGAGGTGTCTCGCCCCGTCACCTGGGTGTCTATCTGTCTGTCCCTATCTCATTTCTCCCAGCCCAGGACATTCTCGTCCAGGGGAACCGCTCTTTAAATTTGGGGTCCACCATTCCCTTGTTGGTGCTTTTTTTGTTGTTTTCCCTCCTGCATCTGTGAGAACATGCGTGAAGGCACACTCCTTAGTTTCCTCGCTTTTGAACTTGACATTAATAGGAGCGGACTGCATGACTTCTTGCTATCTCCCATACGCATCTCAGAGTCGCCCGGCTGATGCATGTGGCTTCAGTTTATTTATTTCCACGGCTGTGAAATTCCATTGTTTCAGTGTATCATATTTTATTATCCAATTTCCTGTAGAAGGACGTCTAGGTCATTTTTTTTTTTTTTTTTTTTTGCTATTACAAACAATGTTACTGAGGAAATTTCCAATCGTGCCCCCTGGTGCATACCAGCAAGGGTTACACATGTGCAGAGGTGAGATGGCAGGGTCTTGGGGTCTGGTGTACTGTCTTTTACTCAAAAGCCCCCAAATAGTTGTGCCTGATTGCCTCGAAGCCCGTCATTTGGAGCAGGATCTTCTCAGGGGTTAGTGTGGGCTTAGGAGAGGGGCCTGCAGGGCACTGACTCACTGGTTAGCCCCGTGAATAACCGTGGGAAGCACCTCCCCCTAAGTGTCGTGATTCACATGATAATTCACAGAGACAGGCGCGCACTTGACAGTTTATCTCCCTAGCTGAGCCTCCCAGGTTGGAAACACTTACTCAGTAATTGACTGACACCCCAGGTCACAGGATCCTCCTCTGGGATGCAGGAGAACAACAAACACTCCAGGTGATCTGTTCCTGGCATTCTGGCCAGAGCATGTGGGCACGAGGGATTTCTTAGGGGGTGTCCTCTTGTGACAGAGTCCAGATTCGTCAGCCTCAGAGTCAAGGCTGTGGGCCGGAACTGACTGGAGGCAGCTGGGTCCTGGCTGGAGTCCCACCTCTCTCCCTGCACACTCCCCTGCCTTCTCTTTCTTCCACTGGCATGCATTCTCCTTCCTTAACAGTTTTTTTAGACCTTTTTATTTTTGACAGAGAGACAAAGACAGAGAGAGACCAAGAGAGGAGGGAGGGCCCAGAGCAGTCTCCATAGTTGTACGTCATCAGCTTTCAACATGGTTTTGTTCCACACAGGTGGGCGGGGACCACGCAGGACAGGAACTGGGTTGGGGTCCTCCCACATGGGAGGCACGCCCCCTCAAGCCACAGGTCAAACTGAGGGGCGAGAACCACACTGGGGGCCTCCTGCATGGGAAGCACACCCCAGTTCAGCACATGGGTCCACATGGTCTGGGGCCAGAATTTGATCTTCTGTCCCCAGGGCTGCAAAGTGAGTGCTCAACCCACGGAGCCATCCTGGCTTCCCCTTCTTTAACATTTTTGATTGTGTAATGTATTCAAAGAGTTCAACTTTCCAAGTGTAAAATTAGGTCAGGATAAGCTTAGCTCTCACTGCTGATACCCATTTGCCCAGTCCCCATTCTGAGAGGTAACCACTTGTATTCATTTCTTATACCTCCTGGAGTTTCCTTTATGGGCAAGCAGCAGTGAATGTAGAGTCTTCTGTAAGTCTCCGGTTGTAGAAAAGACAGCCCATCACACCCAGGGTTCTACCGTTGCCTTCTCATGTGACCGTGCCGCTCAGATTCTGTCCCACGGCATTACACAGGGCACTTCATCATTTAAAAAAGTAGCTGTGTAGTGTCCCGTTTTATTCCACCGTGTGTCTTTATCATCTACTATGTACTAACCTGTATGCTCCGTGCCGGGTTGAAATGATGAATCCAAACAGACTACGGCCAAAAGCTGCCCCTCTGTGTGGGTCCCCAGGGCCAGTCCCAGATTCAGGGCGGGTGGGGGTGGCAGTCTGCAGTTTGTCAGCTCAGCTCCCTCTGTCCTGGGGATGGGTTGGCATGTCTCCTAGTCACAAGAGGAGGAATGCTGTGGGCCCTCAGACCCCTACTTCTGCTCCCACGTGGAACATGGGGTTGAACCTGCACATGGCTCTTGTAAAGGTGGAATCTTTTATCTCCAGGCCACAGTGCAGCTGCAGCCTTGGTGGGCCTGACGGGGGCTCTATCCTTCGGGAGCACTGAACGCATAGTTGTGCACATAGGGGAAGCTTCCTGTGGGTGCGGCCCGAACTCAGGAGGCCCCTGAACTTGGCTCAATGGCCCCCTGCTGTCTTCACATTCTTTATCCTTCTCCATAAGGGGCTGAGCATCTTCCTTTTACTCCGGGCCCCACCAGATACATAGCTGGTCCTGCTTTGCTTTTTGCTGTCTTCCCTTGAGGGTCTCTTGAATTTTGAATGATAGAGACTTTTAGAAACACATCTGAATAACTAAAGACCACAAAGGATACAAAACAAAGGAGGGCGCATTTATTATTTGTTGCACACGTCTAGAAACGGTGCGCGTGCCCATAGACCGGCACGAGTTGCTGCAGACACTCCTGCATGCCACATGTCCAATCTGCACCTCACCTCCTTCCAGGAGAGCGGGAGTGACGTGCAGAAGGAAGGACACAGAGCCGTGCTCCGGGCCACCTGTTCCCATGGAAGGTCCATGCTGTTGCCCCAGGACAAGCCAGTTCTTACTGCACAGTTGGGGGGTGGGGAGACGAGGCTTCCCAAACTCCTCTCTGACCCCGCCCTCCTACCCCCACCCCTAGGGGTATCTTCATAGTCAGGTGACACTCAGAAGTCATATGCTAACATCTCCAGCTCTTCCTGAAGCTCAGGAGGGATACTTATGTGTAGACAGGAGACGTCTGTGGCCATGGAGACCCTGAGAGGTCATCGTGCCCACCCCCCTGCAGGCTGGGCACCATCTATGCTGTCTGGAGCCAGAAGAAAACGACTGTGGCCTGAGAATTCGCAAGGAGAGAGCATCCGCCAGCTCTCCAGATGCCTCATCCTAGTATTTGTCACCGATGTGGATTTCTTGCCTAACTGATGGCGCCAGTTGTGCCCATTTCTGACTAAGCTTCCGAAACTGGTGTTTTCCTGCCTCCCACGTCTGGAAGCGCTGACGGAGCCCAGAGGCTGTGGACAAGCTGAGAGCATCAGCACACACAGGGAAGCGGCTGCTCTTCAAGTGCCCTTGGAGCGCCTAAGGGCTCATCAGCCTGGGAGGAAAGAGCACGGCTGCCCTCTGGTGGTCAGTGGGCAGAAGTTCAAGGAGCCATCCAAAAGCGGGGTCCCCCTCCCCCGGCTCTGGGACAGCAGGTGTGAGTCCTCAGGTAAAGAAATGACTTTTCACTGTTCCTAGAACACACAGCAAGCTTGTCCTCCCTTGGGGACTATTTGAAAATATCTGTGCAAATTCTGTGTCTATGGGCATCCACCACCTTCTGCAGAATGTAGGGTCCAAGAGAGGAGGGTCCTTGTCCGTTTTGTTTGTCACGGGACCACATTGCGTCACGCATGGCAGATACTCAAAAGGACTTGTTGAAGGAATAAATAAACGCACGTCAACAAGGCAGCCGAGATTTCAGCGGAGCTTCCGGTCCTCCAAACCACACTGATGTAGGCAGGGCACTGCCTGCCCCCATTTGACAGACGGACAAGCTGAGGCTCAGGAGGATTTATGGGAGTCGCCTGAGCACCCAGCGAGGACCGAGCCAGTCCCCAGCGGCGTTTCCTGGGCTCCTTCAACCCTATGCTCTGGAGGGGACGGAGGGGTGTCCCAGGACTGGGCCGTGCCACGGGGTGATGCCGGCCCTCCCGTGAGGTCCTTGCTGGCCGAGCTGTGCGGTGGCTTTGTGGCTGTGTGGCGGCATGGGCCAGGAGGGCTAGGGGTCCGTGTGTCTGCAGAGATGAGTGTCCTGAAGCAGGAGTGTGCTTGGGGACGGCGGGTGACAGAAAAGCTGGAGCCAGCGAGGGGGCTGTGACATTCCGAGTGTCATCTGGATCCTTGAAGGCTCAGCCCTGTCCTTACTACCCTCAGCCTACAATTCTGGGCCCAGTGCAGAAGTGAGGGAGGGGATCGAGGGCTGAGCCGAGGCCACCTGGGTCGAGCCTGGGACACAGAGGGGCTCACCGGGCGGGAGGGGTCCGGGGATGGCCACGCCCATGGCAGGCGGGGCTGGAGGGAGCTGGGATGGCCACGCCCACAGCAGGCTGGCTCTGTGGGTGCCCGGAGCCGGAGTCTGGCAGGTCAGCAGCACCTGCTACTGGACTGGTCTTCTGGGGAGAGCTTGATGGAGTCGGTGAGGTAATTATCCAAGATGCTTCGGTACTGGGGAAGGCAGACAAAGGTCAGTGTCACGTCTGAGAGGCCCTCCTTCCCTTAACGGTGCCTGGGCTTCCTGTCCCCTCCCCATTGTGCTATTGGGAAATGGAGGCCCAGAGGGGGAAGCCATCTGTCTCCCCAACTCTGCTCCTCCCGTGTCTTCCAGGAGCCCAGAGCATCTGGGTGGTTGGGTCAGGGCCCCAGGTCTCCTGACCTCCAACCAGGTCCCAGAACTTCCCAGCCTCTACAGGGGACAACTGAAGTCAGGAGCCGAGGACAGCCCGCGGATCATCAGCTGTGTGGATGCACTACCTACGGTCAGGTAGATTGAACCTGTGGCGTCCTGGGTCCTGAGCTGGAGTCCTATGAAGACGGCGAGCAATCCCATCCCACCTCCATGCCTACTTGTGCCCACTGGGTTCTTTTCTGCAAGTTCCTGAGTCCCCTCCCCCCCAGGGGGTCGCGCAGGCAGGTGCGGCCACCACCAGCACCCACCCGTGACAGAGCTCGACTGGCCAGCATCTCAAAGGCTTGTACCACGTTGATGTCATTCTTGGCACTGACTTCGAAGTAGGGGATGCCCTTCTCTGTACACCAGCCTTGGGCCACCTCCCGCGGCACCTGAAAGAAGGGAAGAAATGGTCACTGTTCTCGCCTTGTCATCCCCGCCCTGCCCACCGTGGTCCCATCCCCGTCATCAGCGCATCCGCACCTCCACAGCTCCTGTTTCTTCAGAAGCTCCCACGTACCCATGGCATGTTATTTCTTTTCTTTTTTAAAGATTTATTTTATTGTTTTTGACAGAGCGAGAGACGGAGAGACAGAGAGAAGGGGGAGGGCCCATAGTTGTACATCATCAGTTTTTGACATGGTTTCATTCCGCACAGGCAGGCGGGGGCCTCCCAGGAACCGGGCTGGGGGCTTCTTGCATGGGAGGCACGCCCCCTGAGAGCTGGGGGCCGAACTGGGGGCCTCTTCACACATGGGAAGCTCGCCCTGGCGAGAACTGAACTGGGGGCCTCCCACATGGGAAGTGCACTCCAGTTCAGCATATGGGTCCACACAGCCGGGGGCCGGGAATCGATCTTGGATCCCGGGGCTGCAAAGTGAGCGCTCAACCTGCTGAGCTGTCCCGACTTCCCCACAACATATTATTTCTTAACATGAGTCTCCAAGGTGGCTGCAGTTCGCTCCACGTGCCAGGCAAGGAGACTAAGAATTGGCTCAGAGTGTGCGGCTGGGCAGGGTTGGGACAGGCTGTGCAGAATGAGAGCCCACGGCTGCCTTCCGGAGGTCTGCGCTCCTTCCTCCGTCCCTCAGTAGGAGACGGACGTGACAGACACTAGCCAGGGATGAGGACTTCCTTCCCCTGAGAAGGCTGACCAGCCCCTCCTCCCCCCCCCCAGGGGCCCTGCTGTGATGCAGACTAGGCAGATAGAGTCCCAGGAGCTTTGATAAGCTCCTACTATGGGACAGGTACAGTGTTAAGTTTCTTGTCCTAGGAACTCACATCATCTTCTTCATATTCCTGTGACACAGGTCTTATTAGCTCTGCTTTCTAGAGAAGGACATTGAGTCTCAGAGAGGTTCAGCGACTTGTCTCAGATCACACAGCAGAGAAAGGCAGAGGTGGGATGCACGCACGCACGGTACCTGCCGGTCCTCCAGGTCGATCTTGTTCCCCAGCACCACCATGGGGTAGGACTGCTCCACGGGGATGATTTTGGCCAGCACATCTCCCCGCCAGGTGTCCAGCACTTCGAAGGACTCCAGGTCTGTGACGTCGAATGCCAGGATGCAGCCGTCAGAGCCTTTGTAGAACGTGGACACCATGGAGCGGAACCGCTCCTGTCCGCCCGTGTCCCAGATCTGGAAGACAGAGCAGCCGCACCGTGGGGCTGTGGAGAGTGGCTGGAGATGCCCCCTCCCCCGGGTCACATCGTGTCCTTGCCTGGGTCGCCAGCAGACAGCCCTGGCATGGGTGGCCATTTTTCCATACACTACAGCATCTTGGCCCTAACGCTTAGTATCCAAGAGTATTTTCCCGCCTGAGCTCTCCACTGTCCCCTGGGTCGTCAGGACTGGTGTTGGCGGTATTCCCCGCGGACAGATGGGGACTGTGGGAGTGACTTGCCCAAGGCCCCTCGCCGACTTTCCAGGAACCCTGATTCCGGAGACTGTGCCCTTTAACGGGCCTGACTGAGTGCCGATACGATGGATGTGCAAAGACCGGTGGCCCACATCTGACCCGTGAGCTGATGTCTGATGGCGTCTGCGCTCTGCCCGGCCATCTCCCGGTGCACGCTGCTGTCCAGGGCACGGGGGGCCTGTGCTGAAAAGGGGGGGAGGGAGGGCTGCCCACCTGTAGCTTCAGAGTGGTGTCCTCCAGGGTGACCACCTTGGAAAGGATGCTGGCCCCCAGCGTGGTCTGGTAGTCCTCATAAAACGTCTTGTGCACGTACTGGTGCAGGAGGGAGGTCTTCCCTACGCTGAGGGGAAACCCAGTTACACGTGAACGTGCGTGTACACACTCACACGCACACACACACCCCATTATCAGAATACCACGCCCCTCTCCCCGCCGTCTCCTCCTGAGATTCTGAATGTCTAACATCTGTGGTCCAAGGACCACGCTGTGAGTCCCAAGGGACTCTGGGAATGGTTTCTAGATATTGGGACCAGTGAGCAGAGAGGTGTGGAGACAGCTGAGTGCCCTAAAGCAAGGATCAGGTGTTTCCTGCATATGAGGAGGGGATGGGGGTGGGGAGAGGTAGATGCTTGTCACCCTTGAGCTTGGACCAGACTCCTCCTCCCACCTGAGCTCCCTTTCTCAGGGCAGGATGTCCTCCCTGGTGCCCCCCGCTGAGCCAGAAAGGGTCCTGTGGGAGGTGGGAACATGTCCAGCCGTTCTCACTGCCCTGGATTGGGGGGGCTGCTTCGCAACCCCCGCCCCCAAGCTGAGCTTGGCTCACCCCAGTGCTCCGATGATGATGAGCTTCAGGTCCACCTTCTTCCGGGGATTCATGGAGGGCTCAGAACCTGCGCAGGGGCAGAGGTCATTCACATGCTGGCCAGAGGCTGGCCTCAGTTTCCCCTCCCCGATGAGCGGCCCACCCTGCCCCGGGGCCCAGGACGTGGGTGGGGCGTTCTCAGAAACGGGTGGATATCTCGGCAGCCCTTCACCACCCTCCATGTGACGTCCCTGGAGGCTTCCCCAAGGCTGGATGGGCGGTGACCCTGCAGGACAGGTGCAGCTCTGAGCCCTGCCCTTGAGGCAGCCTGGAGAGTCAGGAAGGCCCACGGGGATGGAGCGGAGGCCTCGAAGGCTGGCCTGGAGCCAGGGGTGGATGGAGGGCAGGTGGGAAGAGGATGCGGGGAGGGACAAGGACCCATTGTCAGCACTGCTGGGGAGGCTATGGATGGGAGCACGCCCGCCCCCAGCCCCTGGTGTCCCCACGCCGCAGAATCACCAGAATCGCTGCCTCTTCTCCCAGGCTGCTGGTGGGGTTGTAATTGGTCTGTTTCTGGAAAGCTACTTGCAGCAAACAGGGAGAGTCTTAACCACACTACTGCCCTTTATTTCTCGGAACATGTCTTAGGGAAATAATCGGAACTTGGGGCAAATGAGCATGAAAGGAAAACGGGGCGGGGGCGGGGGCGGTGAGGGAGTCAAAAGGCCGTGTGTTGTGTCCAAAGAAGGTCAAACACACTGCGTATAAAGCCGTGTACAGATAATGCACAGCACAGAAGGGGCGAAGAGCATGGAGGAGTGACCAGTAGGAGGCTTATGCATGATCCGTAGGAAGCTTTGAAAAGGTAGCTCAATGTGACTAATTTTTAAGGACTCGCAAATTTTAAAATACCACTTTTTTACTCACTAGAAAGGCAAACATTAAAAGAATTTGATGATGCTTTTTAGTGTTGGCACGTGTGTAGGCTGTAGGGCTGACAGCAGCACTCTTGTCTGGGGCTGGCAGAATCTGAATTGGCAGTATGTCTTGGAGGGCAATTCGACAATATCTGACGTAATAGGCTCATTCCCTCCATTCTAAGTCTAGGAATCTACGAGGCTGTCCCAAAAAATATCTAGCCATCAATGCCTCTATTTTTTCCCATTACTGGATACTTCCTGGATGGCCCTCGGATTCTATAGAAATACACAGGTACACAAACCCATGTTTGTGTAAAAATGATGGCTGAAGAACGTCATTGTAACCTAAATGTCCACCAGTAAGACCCTCTCTACATAAATTACAATCTGCTCATACTCTGAGTGTGAGTGAAAGATGAGGCAGGAGACATGACGATAATTTAAGTGAAAAAACAACAACAAAAAACATGTTGTACAGAATAATCCCAGTTGTATGAAAATGAACAATAATTCATACATATATTATATTTATGCTTGTCCTGAAGTTACACAGGAAGCTACAAATAGATACACACTGAATGATTCCTAGGAGGTGGGGAAAGGTAGGTTGGAGGCCCGAAGCTATTGTTTTCTTTTGTATATGTCTTGTGTTAAAATGTGTTACATGAGCCAGAGTGGTTGCAATTAAAAAAATATCAAATGAAGACTTAACCTTTCTCAAACAGGAACACGCGGTGGAGAGCAGCCCAAGAGCGTCTGAACGGAACTTCCTTACAGGACAAATCACTTTACGTCAGGGCAGGAGTGGGAGGCGGCCTGGTCCCATGGAGTGATCATGAGTTTTGGAGTCAGGGTTTTCATGCCAGCTCTGTACATTCACTGGTGACCTTGGGTGAGTCACCAGGGTGAGCCTGTCCCCTTGTTGGTAAAATGGATGTCACTCATGACTGTGGCATGAGTCCTGTTCTTAGAGTACAAGGGCTCCCCAAATTGGGCGAGACCCAGATAAATGGTGGGGGGAGGGCAAAGGGGACTAAGATGCGCAGTGCCTGCTGCTTCCTGTGGTGTAAATATTCCGTGGCTGGCTTCATGCCCCCTGTGCAGCCTGCAGGAGAGACCGTGAGTCCTTCCATCCCACCCAGTGTCTGAGTTGTGTGCAGCACCTTCATGGAGCCAGACCTGCCTCCATAGTGCTTCTCCCCCTTGAGGGGTGAATTTCCCTGGGAGGCAGGGGCCCATGGACAATGCTCGATTTCCCGGCCACATGCCAGCTCTTCCGAGGTTTCAAGGTTTACTCGAGTCTTTTGGTTTCAAGTTTTACTCGAGTCTTTTCTTTTCCAGAACCTTGTCACTCACCTCCGCCTTGACTCTGCGCTCCCCTTGCCCCACGGTCACCCTGGTCCCGTTCCCCTGGGGGTGCCCCTGCCCCACCCCCAGCAGGGCAGGGATTTGTGGAGGATCCTATTTCAAACAGCCTGGTTCTTGAGCCTGGGATAACTGTCTGCGACAAGAGGGTGGCCGGGACTGTGTCAGTGGCCAGGGAGGGCCGCTCGGGGAAGACACGGCCTGGGCTCCCAGAGGAGGCACGTGCGGATTGTCCTCGGTGCTCCCCGCTTGGCTGGACTGTGGCGGCAAAGCCTGTCCTTTCAAGGCCCATTCGCCCCCCTCAGCTGACCGCGATGCTTCAAAGCCCTGGCGCCCGGAGGCCAGGCTGAGTCATCGCCCTGCGCGGTTCATAGCCGTGGAAAGCGGGGCTGGAATGCAGGCCCTGCCGGCAGCCGCGCGGGTCCACACAGGGCAGAATTTGCAGGCCTCACTCTGTCTCCATGGCTGGTGACTTAGGCTTCTCCCCCCGTGTGCCTGGCAGCGTTTCTGAGCCCAGAGCCCTGGCCCTGCCTGTGTGCCCAGCTCCAGTGTGGTGCAGTCCCAGGGTGGTGACAGAGACTGAGCTGATGCACATGCACGCACACGCACACGCCTGGGGGCTTGGGGCCAGATTCACAAGGACTCTGCACCTGCTCTATTCTCACATCCCCTTCCCTTCTCTCCCTGTGCTGATGACCAGGACCCAGGCAGCATCTGCTTTTGTGTTGAGTGACAAGGAGGAGGGATGAGGGAGACTAGGGAGAAGGGGCAGCCGAGAGTGCCAAGGCAGGCGGTCTCCCCGCCCCTCCTGCTGTCTCTCCCCACTTTCAACGCCTCCCTTCCCCCGCTCCTACACCTTGGAAAGTGACAAAGGCACTCACCCTGAAAATTATGGGACTTACACTCTTGGGAGCCAAGCTTGTCTTTGCAAAGAGGCTACTGGGGAGGATGAGGCTTCATGGCCTCCTGTGCCCCACGCACCTGAATCCTAGCAGGTCTAGACCTGCTCCGTCCCGGACGTGTGCCTGCAGCCTGGTTTCAGGAGGCTCGGCAGTCCTGTTCATGAAGCCCTTTGGGAGGATCAGCCCTGTCTCCCGAGGTAGATGAGCAGGGCTCAGGGCACAGGACAGTGCTCACACTTCTCTGTGTCCCTCCAAAGAGCCTGGCCCTTGCTGGGAATACTGAGTCTTCAGTAAACAGTTGTATGTCCATATCCATCTATCCATCCATCCACCCACCCATCATCCATCCATCCATCCATCCACCCACCCACCCATCATCCATCCATCCATCCTCCATCTGTCCATCCATCCAGCACATGTACTACATGTCTACTATGCGTCAGCACTATGTAGGGCTGAGGATACAGACAAGTTGCTATCTCTGTGGGACTTGTGTGGTGGAGGATTGATTGGTAAACCAGAATAAAGTACTTCTATTAATACATAATGCCTAGCAACCCTAGCGCACTTCGCCATGTAGAAACTGCCATCGGTGCCCTGTGGATTCCTGGGGCAAGCTGAGACTAGAACTGAGGTCTGTCTGCTCTGTTCATTGGCTTGCCGTGCATTGCAGAGCTGTGCTCAGAGACATATTTAGGATTTAGAACAAGAGGGATACTGTCCTCCTCTAGGGGTTCTCCTTGGTTCCATCCCAGAAGGTACCCTGCCCCTCTGTCATGGGGACGCCTGATGTTAGTAGCACTTGGCCCTCCCCGAGGGCTCTGGGCTGTGCTTCCTCATCCCGTGAGAGGATGCCCGTGTGCAGAGCCCCGAGCTGGGCCCCAGCTCCCTGGGCGGGCGGGGCGTCTTTTCTGCCTGGCTGGCTGCCATGCCCTGGGAGTTTCTCCCGAGTGGGGGTCTCTGGGCCGGATCTAAGCCCACAGCTGCCAGATTCCAAGCCTCATTCTCGCATCCCCTGCCTGTATGCTTCCCCACCCGAACGCAAATGCACTGGAGGCTGCTGGGACAGACAGAAAAAGCAAGAAAGACGTCCAGAGCACTTACAGCTGTGGCCTCCCAGGGCAGGCGGGGGTTCCCTCTGGGTCTTGGGGTCCCCTGTCAGAGCAAGCCTCAGCCGGATCAGCGGAGAGAGGCTTTGGGAGCAAAGAAGAGTGTGCCGAGGCCAAGCCACGTTCTTCTGAGTTTTCCTCCTCTCCCTTGCATGCACAGCCTTGGGAAAGTTGCAAAAGAGGCTGGGCCGGTGACCTCAGCCGTGTGGGTGGAGGGGGTGGGGTGGAATGGAAAAGCAAGGCTTCTGAGCCGGCTGATTCGGGGCCTGGGGAGAATTGTGTTTGCAGGGACCATGGCCCTGGGGGAATAGGAATGAAAGGCTTTGGGTGGATGCTCCTGAGCCAGGACCTGCAAGGTAACAGCAGGCGGCTGTGGGCTCCATAGAAAGCCTCTGGCTGGGGTGGGGAACTTCTGTCACTGCTGCTTCTGGAGCCACCCAGCAAAGGGGCCCTGGTGTTCACTGAGGACTAAGATGCACATGGATGGTAGATTTGGTCCCACTGTAGCTTGTCCCCACCCTGAGACTGCATACTCACATCATGCTGCATCACTGCGTGTGTGTGCGCGCACACACACACACCTTGGGCTTGTGAGATGGGAGGCAAGTCCTGACATCTTCCCAGGCCTCTCCAATGAGGCTCTGAGACCCAACCTGAAGTACTCAGGAGGCCGCAGTGATTTCGAATGCCGTAGCGTGGGCTAGTGTGAGGCTAACCTGGGATTTCTTTGAGCTGCCCGGTTAACTATGGTCCTCCTCAAACTCTTCCAAAACAAACTGAAGAAGAGGCAACATGACCCTGATACCAAAACCTGGTAAGGGTAGCACACACCCAGAAAAGAAAACGACAGACCCCTATCTCTGATGATGACAGATGCGAAAATCCCAAACAAAATCCTAGCAAATGGAATACACCAGTACATTCTGAAAGGTCATATACGTCACGATCTAGTGGGTGACTATGGTGGGCAGAGAGGTCGAATGAACTCACAAAGAGTCTGGAGGCTTTGGCTAGAAACGAGTGGTAAAGATTTATTCAAGGGCTCTAGGGTGTGCAAACCGGACCTACAACTAGGCCATAACCAGGGGGTTCCAAAGGAGGAGGAAAGCTAGGAGGTCTTACAGTACAAAGTACCTGCGTGAGAAGAATCAGTCCTGCATCCTTAGTGTCTGGCCTGCTCCAAGATGGTTCCTCTAGAAGACGATCAGGTGGCCTGGGCACTTGAACCTTCTCTCCTTAGTCCTGCAGAGGGTAATCGGAGGGTGCTCTGGAGGTGTGATGTATATTCAGGCACAGATGCTGGACTGACAAGATCAAAAGTTTAAGCTCCAGGCCAGTTCCAACAAGAATAGAATCATATCCTTGGGCCTCAGCCTGCTTGATTTTAGTAATTTAGCAGCGTGGCTGTAGTGGCTCTATGTGAACTCTTTATTCTTCAGATCAAAGGGGAATAAAATGAGAAGTCAGTTGAGACATGCCCAGGTTAGGTGGGTTACCAGATCCCAAGGGATCCCTCAGGGCTTGGAATGCATGGTGCCCCTGTCCACTCCCATTCCTTCTGAGATGGGATTTTCCCTCCTCGGTGGTTCCTTTGCTTAATAATCTTCACGGTCCAAAGGTCCTTCCTTGTGTCCAGCATGTGTCTCTGATGCTGTCTCATGACTGCTGTTTATAACTGTCTGGTGAACTAGGCTACCCATTCCCTAAGGGCACGGCTAGCAACCTTGAACCCCACACTCGGCCACACAAGCCTGGTAACCAGTCTTTGATGGAGCAAAAGCTCCAGTTGATCATTTTCTTGTTCCAAAAAGCAAATATACCCGGAAGGGAGGGGGAGGGTAGCAATGATTTCCACCAAGTGTAATTTTGGACTTTATATTTAATAAATTGCACTGATGTTGGTAAAAATGGCAGAGCATATTCCCCAAATATTCTATTTTGTTAACTTGGGACAGGTTACATCATGTCCCCCTCAGGATGCCTGATTTAGGACATTTATTCTTTTTTTAAAAAAAATATTTTATTGTTTTTGACAGAGAGAGACAGAGAGAAGTGGGAGGGTCCAGAGCCATCTCCATAGTTGTACGTCATCAGTTTTCGACATAGTTTCATTCCACAAAGGTGGGTGGGGGCCGCACAGGGTGGGGACTGGGCTGGAAGCCTCCTGCAGGGGCTGAACCGGGGGGCGAGAACCGAACTGGGGGCCTCCTGCATGGGAAACACATCTTAGTTCAGCATATGGGTCCGCACGGGCCGGGGCTCGATCCTTGGTCCCCCAGGGCTGCAAAATGAGTGCTTAACCTGCTGAGCCATCCCGGCTTCCCCAGGAAATTTATTCTTAAACAGTTGCCTCTTAGAATTCTCTCCACCCATACACTTTTAATACTTTCCTGAGACCAGGTTTTAAACACCGTATGCATGTGTGTGTGTGTGTGTGTGTGTGTGTAAGAGAGAGAGAGAGAGAGACAGAGGCTGAGAACCAGAGCCTGCAGTCCCTTGGGAGCCTCTTTCAGGGTACACGTAGAAGTCACCGCAGGGCCTGCCTCCTGGGTCCTTCCAAGTAGGGAAGTGAGCTGTCCTTAGCTTGTTCTTACAGAGACTGAAACTTATACCTTTAGGGCACATTTGCAGAACTATCCTTACCACCTTGGTGACCAGTCCCCAAGCACCTTGGGGCTCTGGGCCCCACTTCCTCTGCCCACAGGGACCAGGAGTCAGCAACTTCCCTCTGACACGTGCTCCAGTGAGGGAGGACGAGCCCTCACCGGGGAGGCCTGACGCTGTGTCCACGGCACTTCCCCCGCCCTCTCCTGCATGCGTTCATGCCGTCAGGCCCTGCAAATAATGGTAGGAGGACTGCAGCCCAAGGGGTGCTAGTGGATTGGCAGAGGGAGAAACAAGGGGTTCCAATGAGAGCATAGCATCTGAGCATGAGGGGTGTGGGAGGCGGAGGAGGGAACCAGGTTCAAAGTGAGAAGCGACCTGGTGGTGTGGTGGGCCCTAGGTGGTGGGGGGAAGGGACAGGGAACCCTGCTGGCAGGAGGGGCACAGGTCGGGGCGGATCCCTCATGGTGAGTGTCTGTGGGCCTGGGATTTCTGCCCATTTTTTCTCAGCACTGTGTCTGACATCTTCGCCAATGCCTCTCAACCATCATCGAGAAGGGGCCATTTCGGGGGTTTGGTGAACAGCGTAGACGGTCCCCTCGGGTCTAGGGTGGAAGAGGACAGGAGGTCAAACTGAGGCAAGGCCCCAAGAGCCCTGAAAGTCACTACAGCTTGGATGTCCCTGAGCGCACAGTAGGGCTCCACGGGGAAGCTGGGAGCGGGTGGAGGGTGGGATTGGAGCCGGAAAGGCTTGTGAGAGGAGGAGAGAGCGGGATCGGAGCAGTGGGGTTCTTGAGCTACTCCTGCTGAAGAGTAATGACGAGGGGCGTGGGGACCAGGAAACAAGTCACAGGAGCAGTTCTGTGACAGAACCGGCAGGCTGCTGTGGTGATCCAATCAGTGGCACGGTCAGTCACGCGGCCGATGTCACCGAGGGTCGAATGCATGCCAGGCACCGAGTTAGGCGCTGTGTACTCAGTGAGGGGGAGCAAGGCGCCCTTCCTTCTCTCTCTCCCGGCATTGAGGGGTATCTTACTGAGTAGTCACTGGACCCGAAGATGCTCTGGGGAGCGGGTGGGACGGTGAGGCATGAGCTTGCACGATGAGCGGACAATGGTGCCTCTAACCGAGATGGGGAACACGGGGAGATTGGAAGGGGAGACGGGCAAGGAGAAAAAAGAAACCACCCCATAGAAGTTCAAAGTAAAAAAAAAAAAGTAGTTCAAAGTCACCCTCGCCCCCACCCACCATCAGGCTGTTCTGAGCTGCAGCCTCACGGGGATGTCCTGAGGCCTGAATGACAGCTACACTTGCTGCCAATCTGTCTTTAGCTTGGAAGCTCACCTCCGGGTCTTCACTCCCCTGCTCTCTCTTCCTCACGTTCATTTTTCCCTCTCTGGCTTCCTTTGAACTGAACTTCCCACTAAAACATGAATGATTTGCTCTGACTCAAGCATTTAGAAACAGTTCCCCTTTGAGGACCGGCAACCAAGAGAGGGCTCCATGGAGATGTGCTGGGTAGAGTGAATGAATCGGACAAGAGCTTGGGTCCCACAGAGTCACAGCTTTAGAAATGCTGATAGGAGGGCTGTCCCACAGATTGCAGCCACTGAAGGCACCTCACATCCTAGGTGTGAGAAGGCAAAGGCAGGGAGGGAGGGAGAAAGAGGTAGGTTTGAGACACACATTTAAGAAGTGGGAGGAAGAAAACGGTTGAGGCCGCTGCGGCCTTCTGGGCAGCAACCACAGGCGTCCTCAAAAGTCTTCCCAGCCACAGCCCGATGGCACTTCTGGTCCCTGCAGACAGGTGTGGCCAAGGCTGCAGTTCCGAGAGAGCACAGAATGGTGAACTAGACAGAGTTCCCACCGTCTTGAGCTCAGGCTGAGAGACGTAGAGGAAATGTTTCACCGGTACCTTATCCTCTTTCAGGCCCTGCTCCCCTCTTTCTGTCTGCAGGACACTGAGGATGACTATGAGGTTTCAGGGCGCGTGGGACCCACAAGACCAAAGGGCCCGGGTCTTTCCGTTGTCAGATCCCTCAGCTGGACACTTCGTGAACGGGACGTGGATGTGCGCCGTCGAAGCGGCTGGGGTTTGGGGGTTAATCAGTCATGTCATGGGGGCAGGCGCCTGCTCTGGTCCCCAGCCCTGGCGTACTTTGCACAGCTTGGGTCTGTGGGGTAGTGAGTAAGTCGTCACATGTCACCTCTACCCTCACCCTCCTTCTCAATTCTTCTCTGAGCTCCCAAAGTCGCTGAGCCACGCTCCCGAGCTTCACGCAGAGAAACCGGCGTCACAGGGTTGACTCCCATCACAGCAGGGCTGTCACCAGGTCCCTCGCCCACAGCGGCAGTCACATGCTGGCATTCTTGAGAACAGAAATGGTAGGAAGAGATGAGCAATGAGGCCAACGCAGGACAGAAGCCCAGTGGCCCAGGTGGGCTCAGCCCTGGGGACTTGTGAGCTCACACATCACTCAGCTCCAAGCCCGGTCCTCCTGGGGCAGCTAATTTCAGGGGAGAGAACAGCTGACGGCTGTGACATGAGGCCCCTGTTCTCGCCTGTAATGCTGACGGGTGTGAAGGACTCTTGGCCCTCCAGGCCCCCGCAGGATGGGAGACAGATGAGTCCTCAAAGGCCGGGATGCCCCCCACAAGTATTCCAGGCTCCCCGAATCCTCCTAGCGGGGGTTCCATTCAGGGGCAGCCCAGCGGAGGCCATGGGGACACCTACCCGCCTCTCAGCAGCAAATGCATTTTTATTTTAAAAAAGTAAACAGTACTGTGGGGACCGACTGGCGTCTTACCTGCTGTCCTGGCCTTTGGGATTGGCTGAGCCTACAGGCAGCTGGGTGTGGCGGAGGCTCAGACTCAGGGGCAGCGGATGAGGGGCCCGGAGCCGTGGACCCCACTGTTACCTGAACGTTTGGCAAATCATTTCATCGTTTTGTATGCCAATTGATACCCCATTCAGGAAACTGGGTAATGAAAGCCGCTCTAAGTCACAGATTTGTTGTTGGGGAGAGAAGGGCGGGGAGAAAAAAAGAAAGGAAGACAAAATACCAGAAGCTCCTGAAGAGGTTTTAAGAAGCCAAAAGTAGAAGGTGGGAGCAGTTAGGGAAGCATGGGTTGTGCCCCCTGAGAAGGTATGTTGAAGTCCTGAGCCCCAGGGCTTCCGAAAGGACCGTATGTGGAACCGGGGCTGTTGAAGATGTGGTTTGTTGACATAAGCTGGTGCGGGAGCAGGACAGGCCTTAATGCAACACAATGGGTCCTTCTGCGACAGGAGACAGAGACACACGATGCCACGTGACAACAGAGGCAGAGACTGAAGTGTGATGTCCACGAGGCCAGGGAGCTTGGCCCTGCCGAAGCCTCGACCTTGGACTTCTAGCCTCCGGAACCGCGAGACAAAGCACATCTGTGGTGTGAAACCACCGGTGTGGGGGTCTGGATTGTGGCAGCCCTAGAAAATGAACGTAGCACCCATGAACTGTTTCAGGCCCGCCCCTGAGAGGTCTGTGACCTCAGCAGACGTGGGTCATGGGACAAGGACCTGGACTTCAGGGCTAACCACGGATGCGAAGGTCACAAAGAGCAAAGGTCAGCTTTGGCAAACCTGAAGCCGCTCTCGGGGCTCAGTAGGTTTACACAGCTGGGTGGGGAGAGCCATCCACGCTGAGCGCCTCACTTCCGCCTGGAGGGACCGTCTGCCGAGGGGAACCGGGTGGGTGAGCGTGGCCCGGGGCCTGGCGCGCTTTCACTTCCTGAAAGTGCGGTTTCGGCATCCCTTTCATAGTCCAGGGCCCGCCACTCACACCCCTGCCCCCAGACAGCACATTCCACTCATCAGGGAGCCGCCTGCCCTGGCAAACCACCTGCAGGGGTGCTAGTGGCCGTCCGACTCTTGGGGCGCCTTGTTTTAGACGAGAAGCCATGGAGCCTTTTGACTCTGGGCTTCTGCCTTTTATGAGGTTGGCGTGTGCCTGACATTACCGCATCCTCCCAGCACCACGAGGTAGTTTCTGTTACCATGTCCATTCTACAAATGGACACACCGAGCCACGGGGCTCCCACTGCTGGCCTCGGAATCCAGCCCAGGCCCACCTGGCTTGAGCCTGTGTTGTTAACCGCCTACCATCCTGCTTTGAGAGCTTATTTAAGGTCAGGCTGTTCTGAATGAACTCCGAAAGCAGTCATTTCGTTAAAAAAAAGAAAAGAGTCAAGGGGAATCCTGGGATAGCTCAGCGGTTGAGCGCACTTGCCTCACAATCATGAGGTCCAGGGTTCAATTCCTGGTCCCGGCTCGTGCAACCCCACATGCTGAACTGTAGCGCAACTGCTAACCGCAGGGATAGCAGTGAAGGTTCTTGCCTCCCATGCGGGAGGCACCCAGTTCGGTTCCCACCCCATGTGGCCCCACATCCACCTGTGTGGAATGTAACCATGTCACCACTAATGATGTGCAACTATGAAAACTGCTCTGGGCCCTCCCCCTTCTCTCTCACCTTAGAAAGTAAAAATAAAACAAAAAAAGTGTGCGTGTCTGTGTAGCTATGACCTACTTTGACCATGGTCCTTGAAGGAGAAGGGACTCGGACACTCTGAGCCGAGAGCTCCCCCCAGGAAAGCTAAGTGGGCATCTCAGACATGTCATTAGCCGAGGCCAGCAGCTTGGTGAGGGCTGGAGTGCAGGTGGGAATCCAGGCTCTGTGAGCCTGACATGGTTTCCATGACCCCTGATGCCCAAAGTGACAGCCTTGATAGGCCTGTCCCAGTGGCCTCGTGGGTCTTAGAGTGCCACCCTTAGTACCTGGCACAAAATACGTGTCACTGGATGGGACTGAAGTAAACCCCAAATGAGCCCAATGCTCATTAAGAGAAGGTCTGGTAAATACATGGACACCGTACAGACGAATGAGCTGTCTGGACTGACGTAGAATCTGCTGTTACATGAAAAGAGCCACTGAAAGACGACAATAGTTCCTTTTCTTGTGGAAAGAATGAGGTTTCCTTACCAATAGTCATCTCTATTAATATATGAAAAAAAAAAAAAGTCTATCAAACTACTTCAAATTGATAATAATTCTTGTCTGAAGGGAAGGACCATGGAGGACTTTTATTTATAGTAAGAAGAACCAGGCTGATATTTTCATTATGCAAAGAAGCAAAAACAAAAGAAAGGAAAAGTCACGTTGTTTTTGGTGAGGACAGATCCCACCCAAGTGAGGAAGGATGTGCCTCAGATCTGGATTCTCCATGTTGGCCCCCTCAGGATGGGCCCCGGGGCCCCACAGGTGAGGGTTCATTCAGAGCCTTTTTCATTAAGTCTCTTTCTCATTCCCCCCGCCCAATTCTCTTTGTCTGTCTGCATCTCCATCTTTTACTGTGAAATATTTTCAGTCACAACATATGAACACACTGTGAGGTACCAGGGCTCCTGGGGAAATGGGCCCAGAACATCTCTTTTTGTCGCGTCAAGTCACAAGTTCACAGGAACTAACTTGAAGGTGCACCCGCTTGCTAGAGATAAGTGATTTGAGCATTCAAAAAACTGCAGCACGCTGAAACACTCATTGTTCTGTGACTAGTAAATCAAGGGGGAAAGAAGCAGGTCATCTTGCCCTTCCTGTCTGAGCTGTCCCTCATGGTGAGCAAACAGCTGATGGAAGTTTTTATAGGAGAATTGCAGCTAACAAAGCTAACAGATAGAAAAACAGGATTAGAAAAATCCATTTTACAACCCTTACCGAGAGTGGCTCTCAGTTAATGATCCCCAATGGCTGCTGAAACCTTTAGGTAAAAGACCGAAAGGAAATTCATCTCGGCTGGATGAGGCCGACAACTCTGAACCCACCTGCTCACCAGTCCTAACGTTCTGATGGGGGAGGCACTGAGCAGCCCCTGTCCCCTGATGGGGTATAGCGGGGCATCCCCAGCACCATCTGGGAAGTTTCCTTACCACAAAATTGGGTCTTTGGTTCCACCATTTTGTAGGAAAGATGGGCTCAGAGAACCACATCATGTGACACCCCCGGAATTCAGCCGGCAAATTCAGAATGTGGTCAGTTCTACAGGTGGAGACCTAAGAGGCCTCTCAAATAAAGGCAGTTTGTGGATTTTGTTTGAATATGGACACGAGCAAGTCTCCTGTGAACATGACCAGACTGTTGGGCAACCACGGGGACATTTGCATGCTGGCTGCCTGTTTAAGAATGTTAGGAGGATTTACGGATGGATCCTTGCCACGATGATTTAGGATGTGATGCTAAGGTTTGGCTTCAACGTGATCCAGGTATGTGGGGCTGCAGAGAGAAGGGGGTGGGGTGCAGATGGAGCAGGTCTGGCCATGTGTGGGTGTTGGGAAAGCTGGATGGGGGTCACTGGGGTTGGCTTTACTAGGTTCTCTGCTTCTGTGCATGTTTGGAGATTTCCATAACAAAATGTGAGCAAAAAGAAAAAAGTCTGGGCACCACTTAACCCTTCTGTCATGATGGTGGCGGAGGTGGTGCGTAGATAGGAGTGGGTAGTGTGTGTGTGTTCTCATGCTCTGTCTGATCCTAATTCCCGTTGAAATTCTGGAACAAATGCATTCTCTATTGAACATGACTCCCCCCACCCCCCACCACAGGTGTGAAGAATGCCCCAAGTTAACTGGCCCGGCTGGATTTCCAAGGGGTGCCAGGCAGGCAGGCACAGATACAAGGCCCCTACTTAGGGGACAGCTGGAGCCAGACCCACGAGGTTATTGCCACGGTCAAAGACAGAGTAAAACCGTCTAATGAAGACATCACCCAGAATCCACAGGGGCCCAGCTGGAGGATGGATGTCAAGACCTTGGAAGCCACTGGAACAGAATGTCATTCCATCCACGAAGTCCTGGGGTTGGAAAGAAGAATGTAAGGGACACATGGGAAGAGGGAAGTCGTCTGCCTGACAGCCATCCTGTGTGGTGGAGGTGGCCACACTGAAGGGCCTTGGACGGCTGCGTCATGATTCGGGTTGGTGGGTCCTTCCTACACCTTTACCTCTTTACTCAGTAGTAAAGTGTTTGCACAATTTCTTACATGTGGGGTCTGGGCTCCTAAGTTCTACGATTTTGAGAATTGTTCATTATACGTCGCGTCCACCCTCCGCTTCAGGAGTGGGGACACTGGAACCTTGCTGCATAGCTGTGTGAGAACAAAAGGTTTGGCTTAAACCTTCTGATTTCTGTCATTTCTAGTGAAGTACCACTTAACTTTTTTTTTTAAAGGAGCGCTAGTGCTCTATAAGTGACTAGCCCCTGCTATTTTCTCGTCGATGCTCTGGGAAGAGTCACGTGAGTAGCTCCTCTTATGGATAAGGCAAGTGGGCATGCCTTGTTCTGTGAGAGTGTAACCTCCCCCAGCCTTGTTTTTTTTGTTTGGCAAAGACTTGAGCTCTGACAGGCAGGCATGGTCCTTCCAACACCCATTTGAAGTCTGAGGAGGCCACTGAGGGGGCAAGACTATCTGCAGAGGCCTGAAGCGCTCTCTTGAGAGGAAAGAGGTAGGAAACTTGAAGTTACTACAGAGCCTTGATGGACTACAGAAGCTCTGAGTGGAACCTGCTGGCGGGAGAGGGCAGCATGCCATGCAGGGTGCAGGGAAAGGCGGAGGGGTAAACAGCGGTCCGGAGGGAGCAGGTGGGAGAGGGTGAGTAGTGAAGGGTGTACAGAGCGATGACCTTGGCAGTTGGGATGTCTAGCTTGTCACAATGGCAGGTCCAGAATTCCTTTGGTGGAGGAGTTTAGGGGTCTTGACTTGATGCTATGTTTTAAAGTGAAACATTTCTTTGCACTTCTCTATCTGGTGGCTTAGGGCAGGGGTTACCTGAGATCAGGTGTGGGGGTAGGTAAACCCCTAAGGCCCTCAGTCTGTATACCTTATTGTCTCTCTTCTGGTGCTATCACCCTGATGGACAAAGTTAGTGCATTAAAGTGTGTCACCCAAGAACTGCAATGCTGTGGCGTGAAGTGGTTACTAGATTTCCAAACCACCCTGGATTTCCCTTGTGGCCTCACCGTCCACACTTGAGAATCAAATGCAAGGAGGCCTGGTCTTGTGTGAGGAGGGTGCTACTCGGAACGTGGAGAGATATAACCTCATTCTGTACTTCCCACCGCCTAGCAGCTCCAACCTAGAACGAGTGCCTCTGATCCCCATCTGTGACCGGGGATAACACCACCCCCAGTCTGACCTGGTGCCTGAGGGCATTAAATTCATATGTGACCGTGTCAGAAATCCTTACTGAATGGCTGGTCCCAGGTTTGCTCCTGAGACATGGGCGGAACTGGGAATTAGAGGACCCTCCCAGGGCTCTTTCCACCGTAGGCAAGAAATGCAATGCAGGGTAAGCCGGGAGGGGAGTTGGGGGGCCTGCAGCCGGGGTGCAGGTGACTGTTTAAAAAGGGGGAAGTGGTGGTCCTGTGAGGAAGGTCCTGGCACTTGCAGGATGAATACGCAGTTCTTACCAGCAGGGTGTACGCGGTCGGCTGGAGAGTGTAGGGCACTCCGCTGATGGTGAAGGTGACAGCTGGCATGACGTTGAGGTTGTCACACTCCACCGCATACTGCAACACAACGCAGAGGGTCTGCGGGGTGGCCTCCAGCCCCTGTCCCTGCCCCTCCTCACGCCAGGTGGGCACTCACTTCTCCATCCACGGGCTCTGCGCTGATGGCTCTCTGCAGCCGCTTGATCTGGTCCGAGGGGCCAGTGATGAGGGAGGTCCCCGTGTCCACAATGGCCTGACAGCCCTCTGAGCAGAACATCACGGCGCCTCCCACCTGGATTCTGAGGGTCAAGGAGGCACAGTGAGCCCCCACCTGCCCTCCTCCCGACCCCTTCCTGCAGCCCGGATGCTTCCCTGGCTCCCAGCAACGCTCACTCCCCGCTGGGCCGTCTGACAGCTGAACACGGTCATGCCTCCTGTTGTGGTCTCTCACCACGTGAGCGCTCAATTGCATTTTTTTTTGACTGAGGTTCACAGCAGGAGATACATTTACATGCCGACCCAGGCCATTCCCGAATGCACACTCCATAAAAATGCCACGGATCGGTGCTTCACCTTAACACGTGCATCACAGTGGGTCACGGCCCCTTCGAACGATGCGTGAGCCGTTAAGTGGAAAAATCCGTAAAGCGTGAAAAGCCCTGTTTGGCTTTTGTCTCCCTAGAGCCCAGCTCGTGCCTGGCTTGGCCGGAACTTCCTCCTGGCGGAGCTGGCACTTGAATTACATTTCCTTGTATTCCTGCCTCATCTAGAACATCGGTTCCCAACCGGTGGTGTGCATACCCCTGCGGTACATGCTGGGCTGTTCAGGGCAATGTGAAAAATAATCAGGAACCATATTGAACCACATTATGGATGCTGTATCATTAAATCTGTGGTTTATACGTCGAGTGTAATTTTTCTTTCCTGACTTATTACCTCATTTCCACTATTTTACGTTAAGATAGGCACTGAACACAATGTCAGTATTTAGTAAAAATAACTTTTAAAAACAAGGAAAATGGGTTTACAAAAGGGGTACGCAAGTGGAAGAAGGTTGGGAGCCACTGGTTTAGGACAATGCTAGGAATGGGTCAGGCACCCTAATTGGGGTGTTTGTGTGTGCGGGGGTGTCTCAGCCCAGGCTGCCAGCTCCATGAAGCCCTGCAGTTCTGCACGTAGCAGCGGTCTTGCCCTGTCTGCTGGACCACTTTGGTGGCCCTGCCTGGGGAGTACTGAGCAGTCCCCTGTGTACATGGCAGTCGTTTGAACACGCATGTCCGTCTCATCACCGCACACGCTCTGCGACGGCAGGTCTGAGTCCAGCCCACTTCTGCACCCATGTGTGGCCCAGCCCTCGCCTGCATGTGGATGAATGCCAAGTGCAGGAGCCGGTGACCACGTTCCTCTTCACCGTCTGCTGAGGGGAAGGCGCACCACGTATGAGGAAGGAAGCAGAGAGCAGGTCCCACCTGCCTGCAGCCCCTCCTACCCCTCTGCCGGGCACTTCCGCGCCTCTTGTCTCACCCAGCGGGCTCCCTGCATCCTCTGTCGGTGACTCCCCTTCAGCGGCTGGGCCTGTTATGGGTTCTTCCCTCAACACCGTCCTTCATGGAGGATACTCACGCGTCCAGTGCGATCTGCCAGTAGCCTTGCTTGGTGACTGGGACCCAATTCAGGTTCCCGGAGAAGTGGGCGTGGTCATAGCCTCCGAAAATCAGCTCGCTCCTGGCACCCCCTTCTGGGTCACTGCAGGGAGAGGAAGGCAGGTGTCAAGGAAGGGCCACCGGGAAACCCCAGGTCCTCTGAGTCTGTCACTCACACCACGTTCTTAGATGGGCAGAAACGTCAGCCTGGGCTTTGAGACAAGGGCTTCCAGCTTCTGCGAGTTCACTTGTCTGGGTCCTTTAGGCAAAAGGATAGAAATATCTCTGTGTGATGATTTGTGAATGTCCCCCTGCTTCTTGAATCAAATGGGTAGGGAGGTGAGAAATGGGGGCAGCGAGTCTGGTCACGCAGAACTCACGCAGAACCAAGGCCAGGGCCATCTGCAGGGGTGCAGCCATCTCATGACTTGAGGCACCCTCAGAACCTAACCCCCAAGTACCTTCCCTACTCTGGCTGTGTGGTGCCTGGAGTTTGTTCCCACCTTATTTCTCCTTGAGTGTTAAGACAAAGAAGCTAATTGTGAGCCCAGCATGACTTATTAGAGCTTGAATATTTATTAATGTTCATTGGTGTTGATTTCTCAGGTTATGTTCTGGCACCCGCAGGATTTGGAGGAAAACGATACATGGGACGTTCCCAAGCAGGGTAGTAAAGGAGAAGAAACCTGGATATTTGTGGGCATCTTAGGAAAGGGAGTTTACAGAGGTGAGGGGGAAGAAGTAACATTTGCCAATGGCCGTTACGTAAGGCTCTGTACTAAGAATTTCACCTGCCTAGTTGGATTTAATTCTCACTTTACCCTCATTTCCATCTGAGGTAACTGAGGCCCAGGGAGATGAAATCACAGAAGGGGTAGGATTTAAATCAGGAGGCCCTGAAAGTGGGGAAGCTGTTATTCACAGTGCTGCCCAGGCCTGGCCCAACTGTAGCCAGACTGGAGGGGAAGAAAGTTGACTGAGGAAGTTCAAGACTCTCCAGGTGGAGAGGAACAGAAGAGAAATGGGCCCATGAGAAAACAGGGTACGCTCTGGCTAAGCCTCAAAGGCGAGGACTCTCCTGCCCTGCACAGGGAGGAAGGGGAGAGGATCCTCCCAGGACCCAGGCAAGACTGCCCAGAGCCTTGTGATCTTTGCCAACTACAACACACAAGTAAAAAAAAAAATATTGTAGAGAAATTGGTAAGACACATAACGTTTACTACCTTAATTGTTTTCAAGTGTGTGATCAGGTTAAGAATCTTCACAATGCTGTGCAACCCATCCCCAGAACCCTTTCACCCTCTAAAACGGAACTTCTAGACCCATCCGGTAACTTCCCCATTCTCCCCCAACCCCCTCCACACCTCAGCCCCTGGCAATGGTCGTTCTACTTTCCAGTGCGATGAATTGGACTGCTCTGCGTACTTCATGAAATCACACAGTAGTTGTCCTTTGGGGACTGGCTTCTTTCACTCAGCTGAGCGTCCTCAGGATCCATCCATGTTGTAGTCTGTGCTAGAATTTCCTTCCCTGTTAAAGCTGAACGTGTTCCATTGCATGCATCTATCCCATTTTATTGGTCTGCCCACTGACGTGCCATTACTTTATTGTCAGCATACTTTCCCATTGCTTCCCTGCCTCCTACCACTGGAATTAAGCTTCTCGAGAGCAGGGACCATCCCTCTTGTTTCATCGTGTCCCCAGTGCCTGACATCATGGTTCAGCACGTGATAGGGCCTGGGAAGTAGTCAGTGTAAATGAAGATCCCATTCCAGTGAGTCCTTAAGTTAGCTCAGTGTGGTACAGTTTATAAGCGCTGCTGGTGGTAATGCAAACTGGTACAACCACTATGGAAGGCAGCATGGAGGTGCCTAAAAAAATTAATAGAATCACCATCCAACCCAGCAATCCCTCTTCCGGGCATCTACCCCAGAAACTTGACCACCTTAGTCCACAAAGATATATGTACCCCAATGTTCACTGCAACACTGTTCACGGTGGCCAAGTCATGGAAACAACCGAAGTATCATTTAATAGATGATGGATAAAGAAGTTGTGTTACGTTTACACAATGGAAGACTACTCAGCAATAAGAAGAGATGAAATACAGCAATTTGTGACAACACAGATGGACCTTGAGATCATCATATTAAGTGAGAGAAGCCAGGCTGAAAAAAATTAAGAACCATATACCTTCACTTATAGGTGAAATATAAAACTGAAAATAATGAAAAATTATGGACATAGTCAACATTTTAGTGGCTACCTGAGGGTAAGGGGGGAAGGGGCTGGAGAAAGAAAGGGGCATCAAATATAGGTGACAGAAAGAGAACTGATTCTGGGTGGTGAGCACACAATGCAAGACATAGACAATGTAGTATAGAGTTGTATACCTGGAACCTATGCAATTTGTACCAATGTCACCCCAATACATTTATCAATTAAAAACCAAACAAAAAGCACAAAGCGCTTCTCACCACGTTGAGGCAAACCCCATATCCTCAAAATTCAAAGAGGTTAAGTGTTTGTCCCAAATCCCACAGCTGGCCATGCAAGACATGCAGCCCAGGGATTGTGCTGTCAGCCGCCCCATGGCATCTCCCTGTGGTCATACTGACCTTCCCCGGGCAGGCTCAACCCTGTTACCTGGTCATGTAGACAGAAAACATGGGTACATCCACGAGGTTCTGGGCCATCATGTTGTCAAACACGGGGGTCACCCCGCCAACGGCCAACGAGGGGTATCCCAGGCCCAGGATCCCATCAAACTCGGCGCTGACAAAGGTCTGGCCAGGCTCTGTGACGCTCTCTCCAAACTGCTGGCTGACCACAGTCAGTCCTTCGACCTGAAGGGAGAAAACCCAAAGAAAATCCACGTGGCAGATTTTCGGCAAAACCCCTCAGACTCCTGGACACTCCATCCTGAAGCTGATTCGTCTCCTATCCAACTTTTCTTGGAACTTTTTTTTACTGAAGTCTAATATAGAAATCGTAAGTGTGCAGTTCAATGAGTGTTTAAACACCATATACACCCACACGAGCCAGCTCCCAACCCAAGAAACAAAACATTGCCCCCTACCCCCCAGCCCTCCTGCACCGGCCGATCATGACACCTTCCCTCAAGCGTAGCTGGTCTCCTAACAGCACATACGGGCTTTACCTGTTCTTGAATGTTATATAAATGGAATCTTATAGTACAAATTCTTTTATATCTGGCTTCTGTCACTCAACATCACGTTGCTCTAATTTGTTCATTGTCCTTAGATTTCACAGTATGAAGGGATCATCACTATCATGATACTTGAGTTGTTTCCTGTGTTTGACTATTGCTAATAGTGCAGTGTGTATGTGTCACTGGGTGTGAACACGTGTACATATTTTTGTCGAATACATGCCTAGGATTAAAATCACAGGGCATGCAAGTGTCTTGAGTAAACACTGAGTTTTCCAAAGGGATTTGTACTCTTTGGCATTCCTAATGCCAATGTTTTGAGAGTTCTGGCTGCCAGTTGCTCCACATCCTCACCGACACTGCGTATTGTTGCCTTCTGTCCTGTTTCAGTCTTCCAGGGGGCCTGCAGTGGGTACATCATGCCTTAAATTTGTATTTCCTAATGACTAATGAAGGTGGACATTGAGATATCTTCTTTTGGGAAGTGGGTTTGTCTGCATTTTATTGATTGGTAGTTCTTATCTGTTTTGAAATCAGGTCCTTTGGTGGATAGATGTAATACAAACATCATCAGACTGTGGCTTGTGGGTTTTTAATGAGCAGGGGATGAATGTCAATATTATCAAATGTACCAATTATTTTTCCTTTTTAATTGGTGCTTTTTGTAACTTGTTTCAGAAATTTTTGCCTACCTGAAGGTCACGAAGATATTTTCCTATTTATTTTTTCTAAAAGCTTTTACTTTTCACATGTATATCCACAATCTATCAGAAGTTCTGTAATGTGTGAAGTGGGCGTCAAGAATCATTTTTTAAAATTTTTACTGTATGGATATTCAGATGCCCTAGTACTGTTTAATAGACCATCATTTCCTCTACTGCGGTATCATGTTCAGTATAAGTGATGGTGTGATCCATGTCTGAATTTTCTATTCTGTTTCCTTTGTCCATTTGCTGATCCTGTTCCAGAACCACACTATCAAATTACTATACCGGTAGCTTTATAAATCTTCATATTTGGCCATGTTTTTCTTGATTAATTTTGCTAGAGGTTTAGGACTTTTATTAATCTTTGTACAGTTCATTCTTGGCTTTGATTATCTCTATAAGAATTCTGTGAATGTGGTGTCTGATAACTGATCAGTAACCGAGCTGGCTACTAACTAATGGGCGGGGAGTTGTCTACAGCGTGGATACACTAGACACAGGGATGATTCACATCCCAGGGGCAACAGAGTGGGACCATGTAAGATCTCATCACACTACTCAGAATGGTGCTCAGCTTACAGCTTATGAATTGTTTCTTTTTGGAATTTCCCATATAATATTGTTAGAACATGGTTGATTGAGGCAACTACAACTGCAGAAAGCAAAGCCATGGGGGAAAAGGGATTACACTGTACTGTTGTCCTTAAGCCTGGATAGGACATTGGTTAGCTTCCCACAGTCCTGGGACCCAGGGGACCTTCGGTTAGAGTGAGTTTAAGGAGCAGCTCATGAGCACTGCATCGAGTTCAGTGCTGACCTGAACTCAGCGCCTTTTTTTTGACACTGGGATTCTGGCTCATCTCTATGTCAACATGGACTCCCACCTCTTACCTTGCTACCTGATTTTAGAAACCGAGTCTCTCCCTTCCCCCTAGAAGCCAGCTTTTTGTTTCCAAGACTTTCTGGCCAAGAGAGAATAAAAATGAAGAACTTAGACTCACAGAAACTTGGTCGGCTCCGATGATTCCATACAAACTCCCGGTCCCGTACTGGATGAAGAAATGACCCCCTGGTGCACTGTATGTGTTGGACCGAGAAGGAGAGAACCTGGCGTGTGTCCCTAAAAAGCCAAGGATGCTGCTCTTGTGTAGGCCCATCAGCTCTCCACCTTCATCCCCACCCTGATGCCTCAGGGAACGGGGTCTCTTCCTCCAACTTCCAGCCCTGAGCAGGGCCCCTGGAAAGGCCAGCCATGCCCTCCTCAGTGACTCATTCCATTTCCCTCTAGCCATATGGGCTGGCCTAACCAGAGACCAAAGAGTTGTGCCTTGGCAAACATGACTGCCCACAGTGACCTCGTAAGGCACCAAAACTAATGCCAGGTACCAGGCACCAATGACAGCCTCTGCCAACCGCTATGGGTCAGAACCTGGCTCTCAGAAGAAATTCAGGGAGTAACAATTGCCGTTCGGGAACGTACTCCAAACTCCTGGACTTACCTGTGGGCACCTAGGCTCGGGCTTTCCTGAGATATTGTGGCTCTAAAACTCATTGTGCACAGACTGAGACGTTATTCCTCAGCTCTGCCTTAGCTCTGCCTTTTTCAGTCTTTGCAATGACCTCACAATGACCTCTGGGCAAATGGATCCCCACACAGCGCCCCAGCACCCCACCTCTCTGTGCACTGTGAGGCAGGTCACCACGCCTCCCGGAAGCAGGTGAGCTGTTTGCTCTCAAATCTGACCCATCCACCTGCCCAGAACTACCCAGGGGAATAGAACTTTCCCCCACATCCTTCTGGGTGGTTCCAAAGAAAGTGAGTCACCCTGTATTCAAAGCTTTGCATGTTTGGTGGCAGACTTTCCCCTAGTAATTCTGGTCAGTCTGAAAGCTGTAGCTTGGACAGCTGACTTTAGCTTTCTTGCTGGCCCAGCACTGCTTCTGCTGAAGGTGAGCCCAGTGCAGATGCAGAGTGGGGAGGAGGGTGTGCAGTGACGGCCAGTTTCTAGAACCCAACCCCTTCCCCCCCGAGGGCCAGACCCTGGATCCCAGGATGGACCCCCGCCATCCTCCACGGGGCTGCGGTCCCACTTACTGCATGCCGGGCTGGTGCAATACACAGAAGGAACCCAGAGGTTGGACGAGCCGGTGTCAAAGATGACAGTGAAGTTCTGTGGTGGGGAGCCGATGGAGATGGTCCCGAAGTATTCCATCTAGAGGCAAGGGAGCGGTGAGCAAGGTGTGGGTGATGGGCAGGGGGAAGGTGCTTACTACGGTGCCCAGAGAGAGCTCCTCGGGGCCCGGAGGTCACAGGGCCTGGGCAGGGGCCACCAGAGGTAATGGGCACAGAGGAAGAGCTGCGAGGGAGGACCTTACATCGTTATACTGATTCTCATAATACGGGGAGCAAGTCACAGGATGCCTGCCCTGCTCACCCCCAATTCCTTCCCGCAGAGAGAGGTCTACACAGGGGCATGGTCACCCACGTCCGTAGGGACCCTGGGAATCCATTCCCACGGCTCAGCCTATAGAAATTCACACTGGCTTTCGGTGCTGCTGCCCACTAGCTGTGCCCAGGCCCAGCCACCTCCCCTGTCCCCAGCCCCGGCCCCAGGACGCCTCACATCCAAGTAATTGACGAGGGGCTCGCTGGCACTCCGGTCCTCCGTGCAGGACTCGGTGAACTGGATCATGTCCAAGTTCTGGGACTTCCAGAACTCCGAGAGCCGGCCCTGAGTGCGCAGCTTCTTCCGGAGGGACTGATGCCTCCTGAGGGGCACCCTGAGGACAAAGGGGCATTGCTGACCCTGCCCTCCTCCACCCCATGTTCCCCGGAGGTTAGTCGGGGCATTGCACAGGAGGGGAACCGGAGGGGACCCGGAGGGCAGCCAGCCAAGATCTGGCCAGAATCAGGGCCCTCTCTGTCCGCAGCCTACACAGACTCGTGTCGGGTCCTGTAGACTTAGACATCCGCCCTCACCCCAGAGACAGGCTCCTTGAGGTTGTCCTGGAAAATGGGCATGTGGGGTGCTCTGCAGACTCACGTGACCCTCATGAGGGGCTGGCTTAAAGGGTCACAAGAACTCTTGGGGGCAGCGATTGACCCTTGGGGAAGACCCCAGGCCCTCTGAACAGCAAACCATAGCCATAAGCTCCTGTCTTTCCAACGTGAGACAGTCCCTGGGACTCAGAGGTGGAGGCAGAGGGACGGCTCTTCATGGGCTGGAGATTAAGGCCCACCCAAGGAGGCCACCTGGTCGACCTCTTCCAAGCCCCCCATTTCCTCTGGCTCCATCAGCTTTCCTCTCCCAGGGGGCACCTATGTTTGAGGGCCGGGCACTGTGCCAGCTGGACACAGCGCTGGGACCTCACCTGTGGAGTGATCCTTGGGCCCAGCCCAGGTCCAGGAGCAGTGACAGCAAAAGGACAAGCGTTTTCATTGTGGGGCCCACCAGCAGCTTTCTTCTCGCTCTGCCAGGCACGGCCTCCCTTGCCACCTGTCCTTTTTATTGTCCCAGAGGGCGGTGGGAACCGAATGTCCCTAACTCAGATCTGCCCAGTCCGGTCTGATGACACAATGATAAGGCCCCTGGCATCAACGGCCAGGCCCAGAGCCAGCACAGTGTGTATAACAGGGCGTCCCCCCATGCGGCTCCCTTAACCCTTGTGAGGGTGCCGTGGCCCTGTGGTGGGGCTTGGGGGTCTGTGCACCCTCTCCGAGTAAGGGTTCGCCAAGGCTTAGCTTCTCCTAGAGACGCTGGCACCTACCTTGACCCCAAGAAGCTTCATATTAATCGAGGGAACAGTGAGCCCCAGAGGCAGGGAACCACCCTAATCCTTGTTACCATGAGCCATCTGGCCAAAGACTCCTGAGGGGTAGAAGCTGAATTGTCACATGTGGGGCAGGATTCAAACTCAAAGTGCTGATGAGTTTGTTCTGTATTTCCTGTTCCCTCATTCCCTCAGGAGCCCCAGGAGCGCTCTACCCTCCCGGGTCTACTCTGAAGCAGAACCAGCACCCCCAAAGGCCCTGAAATGGGGAGATGAGAAGCCAGTTTTCCTGCCCAAAGGGCTGAGGGTAGGGGGAGGTCTGGAGAAATCAGGAAGCCCTGGAGAGCCAGGAGTTGCCTGGGGGAGGTGCCTGTTATTAGAACCACAGACAGGGGGCGGGGCTTAAACAGGAATTTGTTTGCTCGGTCCTAGAGGCTGGAAGGCCAAGTTCAATGTCTCTGCAAGTTTGGTTTCTCCTGAGGCCTCTTCTCCTTAGCTTGTAGAAGGCCACCCCCTCCTCCCTGTGTCCCCATATGGTCTTCCCTTTGTGCATCTGGGTCAAAGTTTTGTCTTATGAGGACACCATTCATATTGGATTAGGACCTATACATACCGTATTTTCCGGTGTATAAGACGACCGGGCGTATAAGACGACCCCCTAATTTTACAGTTAAAACATAGGTTTAGGCCTATATTCGCTGTATAAGACTACAGCCTCGGAAGTGGGGGGTAGTCTTATACAGCGAATATAGGCCTAAACCTATGTTTTAACTGTAAAATTAGGGGGTCGTCTTATACGCCTGGTCGTTTTATACGCCGGAAAATACGGTATGACCTTATTTACTGTTAATTACCTCTTTAAAGATCCCACCTGGGAAAGCTGGGATGGCTCAGCGGGTTAAGTGCTCGCTTTGAAGCCCTGGGGACCGAGGATCGAATCCCGGCCCCGGCCCATGCGGACCCACATGCTGAACTGAGGTGTGCCCCCAGTTCAGTTCTTGCTGGCGCAGCCCCATGACCACCTGTGGAGTGAAACTGTATGGAAAACTAATGTCGACTATGGAGACTGCTCTGGGCCCTCCCCCTTCTCTGTCTCTGTTTCTTTCTGTCAAAAATCAATAAAATAAATCTTAAAAAAATTCCACCTCTGAGAAGCTGGGGTAACTCAACAAGTTGAGTGCTTGCCTTGTAACCATGAGGTCCAGGGATCGAATCCTGGCCCCAGCCCATGCAAACCCATATGCTGAACTTCGGAGCAATGGGTAACTGCCAGGATGAATGTTCTCACCTCCCATGCAGGAGGCCCCAGTTTGGTGCTTGCCCCCTGTGGTTCCACATCCACCTGTGTGAAATGAAACCACGTCACAACTAATGAGCAGCTATGGAGACTGCTCTGGGTCCTCCCTCCTTTCAAACTAAATTTTAAAAAGATCCCACCTCCAAATACAGTTGCATTCTTAGGTGCTAAGGTTTAGGACTTCTGTATGTGAATTTTGGGGAAGACAATGCAGCCCATAACAGCCCCAAAGGACAACAGGACCCTGGCAGTGAAACTCAGGGCAGAGGTAGGGGTACAGGGCTCAGCAGGTGGTTACCCCAGCAAGGGGACATCCCACCTACTAACCAGGGTGGCCTTTATCTTCTTGAGCAGGGAACAGAAGGTCACAGGAAAGAGCACCTGACCCTGACCCAGGCCGACGGGATGCTCTGAGCCAGGACCGTAGGGGCTCCCAGGGCTATCACTTGTGCCCAGTTTGGAGCTCTGGAGTAGGAGGTAAGGGACCCGGGTTTAGCTCAGCTCTGCTTTCCATCTCTGGAACTCAAGAAGCAGACAAGCGCAGTTTGGAGCTAAGTTGAGCCCGGCCTTTCATGTTATAAAGGACATTCAACGGGCTTGAGGGATATAGCCCAGACCACTGACCTCAAGGGAACAAAGGCTCTTTGGCATTTAACCACTTTCCCGGAGTCCTCTGACTTTTCTTTGGGGAGGAGAGGTTTCCCCCAGGAAGGCAGTGAGCCATAGTGGCTGGAAGTCAAAATGAGTCATGGGAGCCCTAAGCTCCAGCATGGTTTGCCCGTAATTGCCCAACCAGCAGGCACCTCCATGTCTTCATTTGCCAAATTCCCTACCTACATACTGTAGGTAAGAACTGAATACGTAAGCTAAGGCACATGGAAGGACTTGACAAGCTATCATGTACCATCAGGACCGAGGTGGGCAGCGTAAAGGTGACTCACCAGAAGACTTCCTCCAGGTCACGAAGGCAAAGCCACTTGCGGAACAGAGAGCACCAAGTCACGGCAAAGTGACAGGGCTCAGGGCATGGGGTTCATTTCGTGGCAGGGCCAAGGTGAGGACCCAGGCTCCTGACGCTCAGTGCAGTGAGCTTCCTGCTGCAGAGTTGTTGTCGTTACCACACTGTGGCCATGAGCATATATAGAGTCTTGGGGAACACAGGTGTCTTCTAACCACCAGGCACGAGCTTGTTAAAAGCTGCCGATTCCAATGTGGTAAACAACTTAACAGGCCCACTTGTCTATATCAGAACATTCCCTTCAGGTGATATGGGCCCGCCCCTCCCAGGGTGAACTGAGGGTCACCAAGAACCACCTGCTTCTTAAGATGGTGTCGGTCACGTCAAGCACCAGAAGCCATTTTTCTTAATAGGGGCAAAGGAGAGGCAATGAGCCAATCTCTCCACACTGGGAGAGGGACTTTGGGGACACAGAGAGACCCCCGGGGAGATAGACTGGAGGCTGGTTGGACACAGAGGTTTTGGCTGTTTCCAGAATGTATAAAGGCAGTTGGTGGTGACACTAGCCAGTCAACATTTCCTTGCTGGAACTTCAGCTTCCCAAAGACAGTGCTCTGTGGAACCCAATGTAATCAGGTCCCCATAGCCCTGGAGAGCGCGTGCGAACATAACACATGGGCAGCTGCTTCCCCTTCATGCTCAGATGGGCCCTGAAGGCAGGGGAGCCAGCCACGCAGGACACTGTCCACCCTGGTTCTGGCAACGCCACCTGCTCGGCGTGAACAGGATCGACTGGAAAACATCCCACACACAGCATGGCAGGTTCTCCTTCATTCACCAACTTCCAGAAGAATGAGCCACTAACTGGCTGTGTGACCCTCAGTAAGTCACTTTTGTGTGCCCCAGGAGCAGAGCTCTGGCCGCCTGGGTTATCATGGCTCTGTCCCCAGCCTCGCCAGGGCCGGGCTCAGAGCAGCCACTCACTGAACACTTGTTGAATGAATGAGTGAATGCATGAAAACAAACACAATCCCGTACCCCTCAACCCACAAACAAGAAAGACGTCTCTAAAATACATAAGAAAAAAAAATAGTGCCAGTCTTCTACACACCTTTCGCCCCGCACGATGCCCCGTAGGGAGGGTTGCATGTACGTTGTGTACTGTGATTTGCAAAGCACCTTTGTTCTGCCTGTTGTCACCTTGATTGCAAGCTCCACACTGTTCAGGGGTTCCCTAGAGAGGCATTACCTTCTCAGCACAGTGCCGCCTCGCGCCGAGTAAGCACTTAGGAGTACATTTCAGCCGTGGTTTTGATTATTCAGTCTTTAACGGTGCAGCTGTTTCTGGGACTGGCAGGCCCACTGAGTCATGGACTCCTTAATAATTAGTCTGTCAGCAGGAATTAGCTAGGGCAGGACATGAGGCTGGGCACAGGGGTGAGGTGCAGAGAGAGAGTTTCCAAAAAAAATGCGAGGGAAGCTAAAGCCCATCTGTCTGTGGTTTTGCTGAGGTCCACGCCCGCCTGCAGGGTAGGGAGAGTGCTCGCAAGCAGCAGCAGCAGCAGCCGCTGGCTTTTCGCGTGGGGGCTGGTGTGAGGCTCCCCGGGGAGGGGTGAGGGAAGGAGGGCTGGCAGGGCGCAGCGCAGCCCGCAGCCAGAGAAGCTGTCTCCTCCACGGTGGATGGGTCCTCCTGCCACCGCTGCTGCCCAGGAGACAGGTAACGGATTCCCGTCGGGCTGAGCCTTCACTTTCAGTTTCCTTCCCAACTGTTCTGGAATCGGGGCGTACCCAGGATAAAGGGGGTACCCTGCAGCCTGAAGGCGATAGGAGGGCAAGGCACCACCTTCCTCCTTAAACCATTCCCTAGAGCGCTGTATATCCCAACCCCAAATGAGAGGCACAATCTGGCAACGGTTTCTGTGGACAATGGGAAGGAAAGTTATCCTTGGGTTGGGGGTGTGTCTAAGGCTTATGGCAAAGGCACCGAGCTGTAGGTTTAGGGATTTGTGATCAGCAGCTGGGGAACCTACTGGCAAATGTATGTTGTTGGGTAAAATTTCCCCCATCTGTCCTAGATCCCAAGCTAGACAGTGAGCACCCGGAGGGCATGACCCATGCTCTAGTCTAGATGGTCCCCTACCCCAAACCCTGCACAGCTCTTGGCACATGGGGATCGGTCTATACCTGCCTGGTTCAATATGACAAACACCTGCCTGGTGGCCCTTCTGAATTGAGATGTGCTGTAGGTACCGATTTCAAAGATAGTCAAAAACCCAACCCATAATAGCTCATTACTAATTTTTGCATCAGTCCAAGTCAAAATAATATTTTGCATATGTTGGGTTCAAGAAATGCATATCTGAAGATGAATGTCACCTGTTTCTTCTTAAAATGTGGAGCATTTTGATTGACATGTGTGGCTTGCACTTTATTTCAGTTGGACATACGTATAGTGCCCTGGCCTCCCTTTACCTGCCCTTTGTCACCTCCTTCAGCTGTCTGGTCCGTCTAGAAATGCCCTGCTCCCTGGGCATCGAAAGCCGTCGGAATAGCTTCCTGGCCCGAGCAGGCTCTGCTGGGTATTTTGTATTTGTTGATTACCATTTAGCGAAGACGTTGCCCACGCCATGCAATCTACGATCACTCCCTTCGTTCTAGGATACAGGGATTCAGGAGGCAGCGAGGGGGCCCCGCTTCATGAATGCCATCTCCTTTAGCTTGAGCTTCATGGCAGCTCTGTGAGGTGGGTATTATTTACCTTTTCCAGAGAAAGAAATGGAGGCTTGGAGAACTCCAGTAACGTGCCTAAGATCACCCATGTAGGAAGAGGCTCAGGGGCAGAACCTGGCTGTGCCTGGCTGAAAGGCAGGTTTCCCCTCACCCGTAACACGTGGCTTCATCTGGGCGTCATTTGAAATGAAACTGCAGGGGCTCCCCCAGGGAGTTGTAGGTCCTAGGACGCCGGCCTGTGGAAAAGGCTCATGGAGGGGAGAGCCCACACGGGCTGGGTCTCAGCACACCTGTTTGTGTCCTCCTGGCGTGAACCCCTCACAAAGCGGTCAGGGCGAGGAGTTCTCGCTTCTGTGAAACAATGAGGACCTTTACAATGTGGGAGCCCAAACCTGGGATTAGGCTGCCCTTGTTGCTTAACGAGCTACACCTGGAGTTAGAATTTAAAACAATATTTAAAGGTTTATTTTTATTGTTTTTGACAGAGAGAGAGAGACAGAGAGACAGAGAGACAGAGAGACAGAGAGACAGAGAGAGAGATGGGAGAGGGCCCAGAGCAGTCTCCATAGTTGCACGTCATTTGTTTTTTTCAATATAGTTTCATTCCACAGGTGGGTGAGATGCCACACAGGGCGAGAACCCACATGGGAGGCATGTACCCATGAGCTGGGGGCCTTTTACATGCGACGCGCTCCTGGGCAGGAGCCCTACTGGGGCCCTCCGACATGAGAAGCTTGCCCCGGTGAGAACCGAGTGGAGGGCATGTGGGTCCGCACAGGCCAGGGGCCAGGGCCGGGGCTGGGATACAATCCTTGGACCCCAAGGGCTACAAGACAAGTGTTCAACCCGCTGAGCCATCCTGGCACCACCTAAAAATTTTTTTTTAATGCTTCAAGAACCTGTGATTTCCTTCCATCCAAATTTCTGTTGAATGTGCTGAAAACTAGGTTCCAGATACGGGAGTCCATGTTATGTGGGTGGGCAGGAAACCTCAAGTTCATATTCAAGGATGAGGGGGGCTTTTGCTGACCGCCCACACGGGTGGGTGCTTTCCAGCTCGGTTTTCTATGGTGTCATAGGGTTGTATCCAGCCATGTACTATAAAAAATCGAGACATTTAGGGCTGGATTTTTTTCCGGACGGCCCTTGTATGTCTTGGGAATTTTGACTTGGTATCATCGCTCCAATTTCTAAGAAATGCTCATGATCTGTTTAGCAGACCCGAGGGGAGCACCATGTTGTTCCATAAACCTGCTTAGTAAGCCTCTCTGAAAAGTCGTTTGATGAGAGTGGCATCAAAACTGGGCCGTCTGACGAGGGCTGTCATCTAGAACGCTGACGCCTTTCCCTATTTTCCCAGACGTGGGGCGATTTCAGGTGTGCTCAGGTAAGCTCCCTAAGCAACCCGCTCCCCAACTCAGGCCTCACTCACATCGCTTCCTTCAATGCCCACTGAGGGCTATGAGAAAGCCAAGGAGGATGTATTTGCCTAATAATTTGTCACTTTTCAGTCTCTGGAGGCCACATTTAAAGGTCCTGCCATGGTTCCTTCTAAATGAATTTCACGGTGAATCGTGATTTGTATCTGTCCAATTCGACAGAGACATCAGTTCATTCACTGCTGGTCTTTGAGGCTTTGATGTTAAAATCAGTGAGCCTGGGAGCATATTCTTTACCTAAGTTGCTTTGACCCTTGGCTCTGGGGTTCAAGGTGGGGTGGGGAAAGAGGACAGAAAGAACTTTTAGTAAGGATTTGAGAACCTTTGTGAAACGTGCTCACTGGCTGTAAGTGCCTGTTCACTGTGCAACGACTACCAACTAGCCAGGACCCTTGCCTAACACAGGAGCTGTAAATAAAAGGAGAGAAACGTTTCACATGAACCAAAGTCCCAGTGAGGTATTTCTGGAAGACAACAGACAAACTCTTGTAAAGGTCTTTCGACTTGTTGACAGTGGAGGTTGTCAAGGCCTATACATCACCTTCAAATTAATTTCAGTGAAAATCCCTCAGAAAAAGGCATGGGAAGCTAAACTACCCTTGCTGGCAGATGAGTTGAGGGCAAGAACAAGATAAAGAGGTTTTCAGTTTTGCTAAAGCTTTATACCCCTGTAAAAGACCACGACCTTCAGCAACGAGGACTATCCCTGGAAAAAAAAAAAACGAAGGCAAAATGACCTTCATCTGAACAAGGCTGTAAGAACGTGCCATTACCCCAGGGAACGGAGTGGCAACTTTCAGAAGCTGCTGAGGCAAATTTAAGTATGTGTGCTTTTAGCTGGCTCGAGAGCCTTCAAGGCAGGAGCACACAGTAGGTACTTCATAAATGCTAAAGAAACAGGACATGGTGAGGAGCTAGCTCTTTCCTGACTTGCTACTCTCTCTTTTTTTTAAAGATTTATTTTTACTGTTTTTGACCGAGACAGAGGCAGAGGGGGAGGGCCCAGAGCAGTCTCCACAGCTGCATGTCATTAGTTTTCGACATAGTTTCATTCCACACAGGTGGGCTTGGGGCTGCGTAGGGGCAGGAATCGGGCTGGGGGCCTCCCTCGTGGGAAGCTTGCCCAGGTGAGAACCAAACTGGGGGCACACCACAGTTCAGCGTATGGGTCCACATGGGCCGGGGCCGGGATATGATCCTCAGACCCCGGGGCTGCAAAGTGAGCGCTCAACCTACTGAGCCATCCCGGCTTCCCCTGACTTGCCATTCTTGTGGGCCCCAAAGCATCTGGGAGAACTCAGTCTACCCTAAAGCTTCAGAAAAACGGAGTGGGACACACCCATGCCTGTTCAGTGGTCAGCAGAACCACAGGACAGAACACTAAGGTCCTTTTCTAAGGGCGGAGCGCCATCTCTGTTGGCTTCTGATGGAGCAGGCTTGGCAGTGTTCTCTAGGGCGTGCTGGGAGGGCAGGGAATGCAGATGGGGGAGGGGTGGAGAGCGAACAACTGCTGAGAGGGGGCTGCAGGGTTCTCACAGAAGGTGCGGAGCCCCTGGTTAGATGCTGGGTGCCTACATCTGGGTGATCCAGGTCCTTCCGAGGAGTGGCACAAGGAGATAGAAAGAGACTGGGGAAAGCTGGCTGGACGGACCAGCGGCTGATGGAGGGGGCGGGAGGGCCGCCTGGAGGGTGGAAGGTAGAAGAATCTGGGACTAGGACCTGGGTCTCCCCATCCGGTGGCAGGTTCCTCCTGAGCCCCCCCCCCCCCCGGGGGACTGGCTCGCTTCCTTTACAGCGGCCCCTCTTACTTTACAACGTGCATTGCACTTCTGCCCTGTACAGGGACATTGAGTTTCAAGATGAGCTAAATAAAAAGTGACGCTAATGAGGCCCAGGTGCTGGTGCACTGGATTAAGGAGGTGACAATTAAGGAAATGGGTTGTGACATAGAGCCCCAGGGGAGCAGAGCTGGGCTAACCCTTGTGCATGGAGTATCAAAATCAATGCAGGGACACAAACAGGCTCACGGTGAAGCTGCCACACGGACCCGCCCAGAAAGCAGCAAATGGGACTGGAAAGAGGTCAGAGGGGCAACATGAATCACCAGCTTTGTTTTCAGAGGCAAGAAAGAGAAGCCCTGTACATAGAAGCAACAACCGGGGGCTGATAAAAGCAGTTTTCCTGTCCTGAGAGTTTTGTTTTCTCCAGACCCGGTGTTCACAGGCAGCTTCCATTATGCCTTTAGACAATCCCACTGCCTCTGAACACTTTAAAAAGTTATCCTCGCTTTCCAAAGCTTCTAGATGTCAGAACTGGCACAGATCCCTCCCTCCTGCGGGTTCTCCTAATTCCAGTTTTCCCTCTTCATCACTGACCATGTCAGGCCTGTCGCCCCGGAGAGGCCAGCTCTCTCTCCACCCTGCTTTCTCCTCTTCTATCTTTTTTCTCCTTCCTCTTTCCACACAATATGTGCTCACCTCAGAAAAACTAGATCACCCAGACAAGAAAGAAGATGATGAAAATCACAGGGAATCTCACTCCTTGGGGATAATTATAAAGATTTGGGGCATTTGTCTTTTCTTGATGTGGACATGGAGAGATGGCCCGATTATATTGCTAAGTGGAGGAAGAATGAACATGCAGTGGATAGGCGTGCATAGGCTGTAAAGATTTTAATGGCGCATATTTGACATATCTGTTGTGTTACCTGCCTTCTGTAGACTTGACAATATGGTGTGAACATTTTTCCCCTTCAATAAATTGGTTTCCTGAGATTACTTTCATGGCTAAGTCCTCTTCCATGTGATGCGTGTCCCAAGATTGACACCATGATCCACCATGACTCAGTGGCAGGAGTTTTCTCAACTGCCACTGTGATAAAGGACTTGGCAGGTGGCATCTGACAGCCAGATCTTTGTGCACACATCCTTGGGTTCTAGAATCTCTATCTTTGCTATTATCTCTGATTCCAACAAGAACATTCCACACCACCTCTGAGTTTTTCGCATCACAGAGGTTCCAAATGGACTGTTCCGACCTTGAGTGGTGTCAGATTGATGTTTAATTATTCTGTTTTTAGTACTTGCCAGCGTTTTACTGAAGTCCAACAGTTCTTGGATGATGTGACAAAATTTGGTGGTGTCTGAAGAACCTGTAGTATAGGTGTAAAGAATGGGCAGCCTCAGACTCTTTGGGGGGGATATAGTGTCGAAGTCCATTGTTTGTCTTCTGTAGGAGCCCAGAGGGCTGACATTCTGATTTCCTTAGGAAGCCATTCCTGGAGGCAGTCATGTGAGGCTTGCAGAGACACCACTGTGCAAACTGAAAACGTAAGGGGATCGTTAAAGCAAACCCCAACCCATAAATGGCTCCGTCATAAACCTCAAGAGGACACAGCGTTTCTATTTTGAGAAATGAAATTTTGCAAAACAGCCAGAAAAACATACCGAAAGTCTCAGAAATGGTGAGACTGTTTACTTCAAAGGAAGCAGGGCGGAAGGTGGCTTGAATGTTATCCTCGCCTCTGTTCCTGATGGCCCTTCTCGATGACAGCTGCATACCGGTGACCAGCCTGGCCCCAAAGGAGTGGGTCTCACCTTCTACCCATTTGCCATGCATTTATGGGGACCCTGCTGTGTTCCAGGCACTGGGCTCCATGCTGGGCAGTGGGTCAGATCAGACGCAACCGCGGTTTGTGAACTGTCTTTCTTGCACCCCGTCTTCCCAAGGTCCCGTCCCTCCTTCCTTCTGCCAGTCGAGGTGGCAGCGTCTCATCTTTGTCAGGTGCCCGGTACTCCTTCCCTTATGGATGATTTCAGAGGCTCATGCCGGGGGGAAATGGCTGCGGGGTCCAACTGCTGTGGCTTGTCTCAGGGCATCCTGATGTGTCCATAGTCACAGCATTCTTGGATCCTCTCTGCCCCTGTCTTACCCTGCTGGTTACAAACGACACCCTGCTCCCCAACCCCAGAAAAAAAAGAAAGTATTTTGGCTGGATTGGATGTGTTTTTTTTTTTTAATTTGAGCCACCCAGAATTAGCTTGATCAAACGCCTCCGTGGATAGCACTCACTCATCATGGGTCTGTGCGTGGCTCTTACGTTCTACTTATTTATTTAATAGTTTGGGGTCTCCCTGCTTCTCCATGCCCGGTGCCCTGCACCCCGTCACCTGCCATAGACACACACTCTTTTCTGTTGTATTAAAGTGCAGCCTCCTAAGCTATCTACACTTGTTGACGCATTTGCGTGAGCGTGCAGGACACCTGGCATGGTGCGGGTTTGAACGTGCCCTTGGCGAAGGGAGTGAAGCACCTCCCTGGAATGCCAGGCAGCCAGGGAGGACGGGCTCTGGGCAGGGCAGTAGACTTCTGGACTCGCAGTGGGAGGCGCGGGCTTCCGCTTCCTGTCCAGGTGCCCTTGGCCTCCGGGCATTGCTGCCTGACCCCTGGGCTCTGTCCCCACTGGCCAGGTTGTCCCCACAGCTGCCATGTTGCCAGCAGGCCCCAGAGCGTCTTTCTCTGACAGGTTCTCTGTCCTCTTTGACCTACACTGCTGTTCGAGAACATGCGTTTTGTTTCTCTGGCCCCCCGCCCCCCATGGGCCACACCCTTGCTGAGGTGCCCCCGTTCGGTCCTCTGGTGAAGACACACCATGAGGCTGAGGCCAGCAGTTCTCAAACTTTTTGGTCTCAGGGCCCCTTTACGCTCTTCTCAATGATTAAGGAACTGTAAGAGCTATTGCTCATGTGGGTTGTATCTATTTGTATTTACCATATAGGAAATTAAAACCAGGAACACTTAGAAATAAAATGATACTAAAACCATTGCACATTAACATAACACATGTTTATGAAAAACAAACATTTTCCAAAACATAGCAATAATCCGGTGAGAAGAGAGGCGTTGGTTGTCATTTTTGCCAACCTCGTTACCATTACCACGAGGCTTGATAAAAGAGCTGGCGCAAGTCTGTCTGGCCCAGGACAGCTTTGATGAGGCCCAGCGCAAATTCGTGAACTTTTTTAAAACACTGAGATTTTCTTTCTCTCTCTCTTTTTTCTGCAATCTTTGTTTTAGCTCATCAGCTATGGTTAGTGTGAGTGCATTGTATGTGTGGCCCAAGACAATTCTCCCAGAGTGGCCCAGGGAAGTCGGAAGGTTGGACACTGCTGAGCTGTGGTCTCATATCTGCATTTGGGTTCTGTCTGTGGCCATAGCACATGTCACGCGGCTTTTGGAAAGCTCCACTCTACCCTTGAGCAAGACTCAGAGTGGAACAGGCAACTGGCATCTCAGCACTCTCATGAAGACTGTTCTGACCTCATCAATGCCCTGGGAAGGATGGCTGGAACCCCCAGGGGGTCCCCAGGCCACAGTTTGAGAACTGCCTGCCATCCTAGCCCTTCAGGGTCTTGATGGCAAGGTTGTCCCCTGTTCAGCCTTACAGCCTGGGTGTTAAGCAGGTGTGGTTGGGCCCCAGTAGATCTTATTTGAAATACGTGGGAACGTCTGTGTCATCGAGGGTCATCTTAACATCATAGTCACCAGGTAAACACGCCACTGGTTCCAGTGCTGCTAACGCTTACGGCACTTGGATTCCGATGGAGAATAACTCTAGAGGCCGGGCAGTGCTGTTGAATACCCTCAGTGTTTTCAATTCTCAGATCTTTGTCCTTTGAGAACCATGTTGATTTTTGGAAGCAGCCCAAGACCATTTAGAGTGAGATGTGGTATATAAGGCGACACGTGTGAAGGAGACACTAAAAGAAGACATTGGGATACCTTCGTGAAAAAGTCATTCTTACAGTTGTGCCTTACTCTTCTCACCCTTGCCTCGCTTCACAAATAGGAAAACTGAGTCCAGGCCGGCTAAGTGACTCAGCCATGTCACCAGGGCTCCTGGTTGCAACGCACCTTGTTAGGGGTTTCCCGATGACTCCTGCAAATGCCTTTGGGGAATGTGGTGGTGGGTGGGGGCACAGAGGGTGACAGATCCTCATTTGTTTGGTCTTTAACACACTTCTCCCGTCTCCCACCTGAGGCAGGGGATGGAGGCTGAGGCAGGATATAAGGTTTGTGGGTCTGAACCTCCCCGTGTCTTCCCGAGTTGTCCACACATCCCAGCAGGGCACCTCCCCGGGATCCTCCAGAACGTTGACTGCTCTTGGTGTTTGGTTGGCACAGCTTCTGATTTTCCAAAATTGGCATATTAGCCAGTCCTCACCTACTTTATGACACAGTTTGGTCAGTCCAGAGCGACTCTGGGCTATTTCAAATCAATTTCTCCTTCAGAGACTGAAGGTTCGCCATGAGCACAGGGATCTGGAAGTCTGTGCTGGAGGCCTGCCGTGATTCTGACAGGTTGAGTGGCCCATATAGGGTGCAATAAAAGAGTCTCTGGCATTCATTCATTCATTCATTCAACACATATATATTGAAACTATTCATTGTGGGAGGCACTTTTCTAGGCCCTGGGGACAGAGTGGTGACCCAAACAGATAAAGTGTCTGCTCTTGTGGTGCTTATGTTCTTGTGATGAGAACCTGACAATAAGTCAACAAGTAAATGGTCAAGGTAAATTCATATACTAGCGGATCAGAGGGTGGCGTGGCGGAGAGGCTGGGGCGCTGACTTTGGACCACGTGCCGGGGGAAAACCTGTCTGGAGATGCTTCCTGAAGAGCCATGCCATGTCTCAATGCCCTTTGAGGCCCTCCCCTCCAAGGCTGAGCTTCTAACAGGCTCCTGATTCAACAGGGCTCCACGCAGGAGTGACAGAGATGGAGGAGGATTGGGAGGCCGGCTCCCTGAGCTCCTGCATCTGCCAGCTGCTGCTAAATGCCTCTGAGAAACTCTGCGTCCAGCTAAAGAGAGCCAGCTGTCCTGGAAACCTCAGTACCTGGGACAAGAACCCCCTGAGGGGACCCCTCATCAAGATGAATTGGACCAGCTGTCCGTTCCCGGAGTCCACAGCCAGCCATGCCTTCCTGGTCAAGTCCACACCATTGTTCTGCTGGGGTAAGACCAACAGAAAGTACGCACAGTTGCTAGTACTCGTTGTTAAGTAACAGTCTGAACATTTAGGTCTGAAACAACCCTGCAAGGGAGGGGTTCGTGCTATGTCCATCTCACAGATGAAGGAATCAAGGCTCAGAATGGCCAGGTAACCACCCTCAGATCACACAGTTAGGCTGTGCCTCAGACCCAGGTCACTGGACTCAAAAGCTCAAGCTCTGTCCTGATACCATCCTCCATGCTTGCTCCCCTGAGCCCCGCGATCATCCTCTGCCTTCCCAGGATGTATCCTTGTCCTTCTGTCCCTGGATGGACACCCTGTGCTGGGAACAGGGGACCCGTTCTGCAGCCAGCCTGTGCCCCCGGGCTGCCTCTCATGGCTCGGGGCTTATGTGGGACATCTCAGCCCAGCCCACCCCGCGCCACCACACAGCGAGCCCTGTGACTGGGCACCTCCCCTTGGGAGTCAGGGCTGTAGGCACCCCACCTTGGCAGCCATCTCTGCATTGGGGTGTCTGAGTAGCCAGCTCCCCAGGACATGTGTTTGTAGAGGTGCTCCCTACTCTGGTGGGTGAACCATACAGCTCCACGTGGGAAGATGCAGGAAGATGCCTGCGTGCAGAAAAAGAGAGCCGAGGGGTTGGACTTGGAAACGTGGACTCAGGGCTTAGGTTTGAAGCTATGGATTTGGGCAGGCCACACACATTCAGTCTACAGCGTGTGTGTAAGAATAGCTCTCAAGTCTCTGTCCTTTCCCTCTCTGTCCCTTTCTTCAGAGAACATCACCACCATGAAGCCGAAGACTACACTTGTAGAGCTCAGCAGGTGTGTGAGTGAGGGGCGGGACTTACGGCGGAGCCTTGAGGAGCGTGGTGAAGGGGTCTGCGTGGCCCGAGTGTGAGGGTCGGCACGAGTGGGACCATAGCCGGGGACTGGGGTAGAAGAGAGAAGATCAAAACTGAGGCAAGAGATGGTGGGCTCTGTGGGGCCGTGGAAGCCCAGAGGCGGGTGGCTGGTCCCCAGGGCTAGCCAGGGCAGCCCTAATAGGTGTCCTTTTGTTATATGTGAGTGTCCGCATCGCTCTTGTTCGCTTCCCCAGCTTGGGCACTGCAGCCACGGCCATTTCTGGCTCCATTGGTGTTGTGGCCCTCATCTTGCTCCTGGTGGGTCTCCTGTCCATGACCTTGAAGAAATGGAGGCATGAGAGTGAGTTCAACAAGTTGGCCCTGGAATGGGGAATGTGGAAAGGGGAGAAGGTGGGGTAGAAATGGTGCAGCCGTTGTATGGGGAGGAGTGGGTAACGCTACAGGGTGTGTTCTTTGGACTTATCAGGGACTCCGCATGGGACAACAAGATCTATTTATATGAATGCCGAAAGCCATGTAAGCACTTGGCTGGCACATGCATTAGGGTCTACATGCATCAACTAAAAGAAATATTGATGCCAAGTAACCTCACTTAAATAGTAACCGACATTGCAGTGTAGCAATACTACCCCCATCTCTTCCTGGGAATTTAGCTCAGTCTGAGGCCTGATGGGTCGAACAGGGTGGATTTTGAATTTCAAAGTTCAATTCCCAAGTCCAGCAATCAACCAAGTAACATCAGTTACTGCCCCTACTCAGGTTGACTCTGAGTTTATTAACTTTTCTAGGGCTATTTAAGAAACAACTGAGACATCAGATCAAGTTTCTGCACAAACCCCCGGTAAGGAGAGAGTCAAGTCATGTCTAGAGGATTCCCAGCCATTTCCACCAGGGTGTCACCCTGTTTCCTTCTTGACCTCCTACGTGGGTGGCAGGGATGTGGCAGAGAACAGCCCTAAGAGAAATGCTTTTGCAAATTGAGGGGACTCAGGGCTTGTCCAGCGAGAAGCCGCTGTCCCACTTGCGTCCAGTGGGGTGTCCCCTAGCAGGTTTTGTCCCTGGTGCCCAGCCAGCTGACTCTAACTGGTCGTGTCTCTCAAGGAGCTTTCCTGCCACACGGACGCCATATATTCCAACGTGATCCACCTGGCCCCCTGGAAAGCAGACGACTTCGCTGTGTATGCCAACGTGCCCCCTTTTGATCGCCCCAGGAGAACATCACCAGACCAAGTGGAATACGCCTCCATTGTCTTCCACTGATGGGCAGCTGGTGAGCTGCTTCCGCCTGGAGAGTGAGACCCATGCCGTGGTGGGATCCTGACACTCTTGTGGTTTAGGTGATGCATGTGTGTGTACATGTGTGTGTGTGCACGTGTGGGTGCGCATGTGTTTTAAACAATGCATAAAACATTCTGATGGAGAGAAATGGCTGTATTTCTTCTAATTTATTGGCAGCCAAGGACAGTTCTAATGGAAAGGAGTGACATGGGAGAGACAAAGGACATGTTGGTCCCACCACCCACAGTCCCAGGTTCCTGAGGGGGTTCACATTCCTCAGGGCGCAGCTCCCGGCTTTTCTCTCTCCTGTCCTGCCCCATCAGGAATTAAGCCCCTGATAATGGGGGTTAGTCGTGAACCCTACTCATGTCTGTGCAGATGTGAATGGCTGACTAGCTTGGGTGTTTGGACAATCCAGGGTTCAGCTGCTGGCTCCAGCCCGTGCAAACCCACATGTTGAACTGTGGTGCCTCCAGTAACCGCTGAGCTGGCTCCATGGAGAAGGTTCTCGCCTCCCATGCGGGAGGCCCCCAGTTCAGTTCCCACCCCACGTGGCCCCACACCCACCTCTATGAAATGAAACCATGTCACAACTAATGACGTACAACTATAGAGATGGCTCTGGGCCCTCCCTCCTTCTCTCTCTTTCTCCCCTTCTCTCAAACAATAAAATAAACCTTTAAAAAAAAACCCACAAAAATAAAAACAGGGGAAAGCCGGGATGGCTCAGCGGGTTGAGCGCTCGCTTTGAGGCCACGAGGACCGAGGATCGAATCCCGGCTCCGGCCCAGGCGGACCCACATGCTGAACTGGGGAGTTCCCACAGTTCGGTTCTCTAGCTGTCTCTGTCTCTGTCTCTCTCTCTATCTGTCAAAAGTAAAATAAAAATAAATATGCACTGAAGATAAAAT